>VZSZ01002345.1:118831-250485 GCA_013398815.1 Ibidorhyncha struthersii | reverse complement strand
GAGGTCCCTTCCAACCCTGATGATTCTGTGATTCTGTGACTACCCCTTTATTTAAACTACAAGGTACCAATGTGCCGTCATCACCAATTAGTCACTGTTGAAACCTGAATCTTACTGGATATACTACTGTAATCTGACCTATTTAAATAAATCTTTTGGAGGGAGGTACAAAATCTTAATAAATAACTTGTGAAAGTAAATAATCTAGCTTTAACATGGGAACTGCTACCTATTACAATACAGGTAACAGGAGGAAAGTGTTTCTCTACAAGTTTTCACATCTTTGTGACAATGCAGCTTGAGCCCCCACATCCCCAGTTTTCCCAGCATATACAGTACGACAATGATGCTCTCCCCTAGTTTTTCAAAGCAACAAAATACCAGGTACTCTGGATGAAGTTCTGGGGATTCAGAGTATTTAATTCATTTCCCTCTTTTCAAATACATCGTGTTCTGACAATGTACTACACGAAGTTTGAGAACATCTATTTCCCTCCTGAAGGGTCACAAGTGGTTAAGGACTCAACCTTTTCTCCTGTTATTTCTGCCTCTGTCTGACACTGAGAACACCGAAAGACAGTCAGTTAAGCACATCAGAACAACAAGTGCAAATATTTGGAAATACTTCCCTTTGATTACTTTTTTTTGTGCTTTCCTGCACTGAGGTTCTTTCCCATTGTTTATGCTATGCATTATATTATTGAACAATTACTTTGCAACTGTATCTTCCATCAGTCATGAATGAAATTAATGATGTTATAATGTTTATTCTTACATACTCTTACAAACTGTCTTAATTCCTTAATTGCATTTTTTCTAATGTTCTCTTACTAAAATACCTTAGGTGAACCTTCTGAATGCACAGTTGTAAGACAAATCAAGATGAAGTTTAATAAAATCTTGTGTCAATATATTGTATTTATTCCCCAGTTCTCTAGAGGCTGAATTTTAAATAATAAATTTATTTTCCAATCTTCAGTGATGCTGGGAAGCATGGAAGTCTGACAAATATCTAAAAAGAAAGTTTCACTAATCTTAAGAGCAACCACAGAATCTGATTGCAAAAAGTGCTGATTATTGTACTCCTGCTGAAATTAATACGGTATGAACTTAAGACTTAATAACTGACTTTATCAGATACTTTATGCCCCAGTAATAAATAGTTTCATTAGAATGCATCGCTTTTCTAGGATCATATTTTAAAAACTAATGGTAATGTCATGCTTAGTTTAGAAAGAACCACATTTGCTGGTGATGGATATCCAGAAATGCCATTTCTTGCTCCTCTTTACCATTATAAGCATGTGCAGTGCTAGTTTCTTCCGTAAACAGAAGTTTAAATAAATGCAGCATGTCATATTGTCAGGTTGGTAATCTTCAAAATGTAGAGATGGGTTTGAGAAGAAGTAAACAAAATGCTTTCATTGGAACAGTGAAACAACCACAAGAGAAGCCTCCAGGGATCCCCAAGGTTTTATGTTACAGCATTACACTGACAGGTACACATTTAAAAATCTATTTCCCCCAAAATGAGCTGCACCATCTAGACAGGTTGTGTTTGTACAGGTACATGTTTTGTTTCCAGTGAAAACTAAGTATATCATGGCTTTTGAAATGAGAAGCAGAAATTACTTAAGCACTGTGATTTTCTGATAGTTTTTCATGCAAGTTTTTCAATGTAAGGACTTTTTCCTTATGCAGTATGCCTTGTATTTCAGCTCAATTTTAGTGAAAGTTCATGGCAAAGGATGACTTGGGTTTACAGTCTGCAGCTGTGAATTCATACAATGGGAAGAAAGCAGTTTTGTTACCATGTGTCAGTGGTCCATGAAATGCTTTAATAAAAAGGATCCAATTATTATAACATAGTATATATAAGGGTATACTCCTTACAAAAGATTTGCTTTGTTAAAAGATATATTTTACAACAGTACTGTTTTAGTAAACTTTATAGTACAGGGGAAAAAAACCACCAAACACAGTTGGAAGGATCACTAGATGAAATTGTTCCAGACAGGATCAGGACTAAACCAGCCTCACTGCACTGGGATTCAAGAGACTTTATTTAGTTCAGATTTATCTACTTTTCCTGAGTGAGTATGAGGAAATCATTTTATCAGCTGTGCTTCTCAGGTGATGCATATAGATTCAATTAATAACTGAAAGATAGTGGAAAGATGAACAATTTTTTTGTTATACCTTATTTGAGCAAGGTGATTTAAAAATGCATATAAAGAGAAAACAAAGCCTTTTGTCTTTAGCCAACAAGAAAAAATATCCAGTATCTCAGGATATTTTATGGCAGAAATAGAAAAAAATATGTGAAGAAATCCTGGGGACTGTCACTCCAGAAAGAAAAATAAGGTATATGTATCTAAACAATCAAAGCCTGGAGTAAAGTGCAAAACATGAGTCAGGCAACGAAAAAATAAATTTAGGAAACTCTTGCCTAATTTTTTAACAGAGGCAATAATAGTAAGAGGACTACTCCAGGTTCCTAGAACACTACTGAAAAACATCCCTCACCGACTGACATTATTGACATGACTAATGCTTCGAGCTAGATGACTGCTGCAAACAGCTTTCTGCAAATATTTCAGTAAACTTCAAAATTATTCTATAGTTTTGTTATTTTTTGCTTTTCTTTTTGTTCTTTTTCCATGAGTGTTCCAGAAAAGCCACTTTTATTTTCAAAATGTAAGAGGAAGATAAAATTGTTACAAACACATGTATCAATATTATTTCCTTAATCATGACACAGTAGAATCTACATGTTATTCTCTCCAGGGGAGGGATAGGCTCCCCACGTTATTCAAAGCGAATAATTCTTCGTTACATAAGATGAAGAAAATACATGAATGTAAAGATTTACACTAGGAAAATGTGGCCATCATAAAAAGCTTTACAGAGTAGGAAAAATATTAAGTGGCTTGGTACTGCATTGCCACTATCAAGCAATGGCGTATTTATGGACACGTATAAAAATATTTTCCTGACATTATCCAGGGAAATTCTCTTGCTTAAAAGAATGTGCCTGCAAACAAATCAAGGATATGACAGAATTTCTTTTCTCTATGTCCTGGAGAAACAGAATTAATTCATTTCTGTTCCCACGTCACTTCAGACTCTGCTTATTGCCCTCAGCCACCAGCCAACGGCACACAGAAACAGAGAGCAGCACCATGAAGATTGCAAAGAGCTCACCTGAAGCTACACATCATAGATAATTACTAGTCTTGCAAGTCAAGGTTCTTGTATGGCAGTGGGCAGCTCCGCCCACAACCTATAACCATGATCTCTTGTCAACAAAGTAGGCACAGCGTTAAGGCCGGGCTGCCTGACCAGTTGTAGTGATCCTGACCAGAAGACGATTGCACATGGAGGAGCTAGTGATCCATGTAACAGTTAACCTGAGCGCACCCAGGTCTGTACTGTGCTGCACAATCCTTTGGCTGCAGGACAAACTCAGCTAGCCTGTGGCAGCTCCCACTTGGTACCACCAATGACACCACCTGCCTGGCCTTGCCTTTGTCTAACTGAGCATCAAGAAGGTCTCCTGAGAGTATGACTGTAGAAATGATGAATAGAGCTGTTTCCTTGTAAGAAAATCCTGTAATTGCTTGAATGACTGAAAGAGAGGAATCTCTGTTATGGACAGGGTCTACATGGCGTGCATGCGGGTCAGAGTCCTGTTCAACACTACACTACTTGGGGTTCCCAGCATCTGAAATGACATAAGATTACCTGTGCAATTCTCCTTCTGTAGTGTTAGCTCTAAAGAACAGCATTGTGAATGATATGTTACAGAGTCTGAGTGCCTTTCTTACTGGGATCATAACAAACCATCACCTCCAGGTGCAAAACACCATTGAAACTGGAAGAAGCAAGAAGTGGGTGAACGACTGAATAATCTCTTACCAGCGCAGCAGTTTGAGGTTTTCTGAAGCGCTCTGTGAATTTGAGCTATGCCGAATAAGTATTTTCTGCCAGATAAGAACTACAAAACAATAACAGAGCACCAAAATCCCAGGCATTTGAAACAACAAAAGAAATCCAGATTTCTAAACCTGAAGCAGAGGAAGGTGAGAAAGTGCTCACCGTTCACCCTTTCTCTAGAAGTCCAGTGATCAAGGCAGTACCAGACTTTGAAACTCTGCTTTCATGTGGATCAAAGCAACTGTGCACCAAAGAAACTGGATGCTTCTATGCATTACTTGTTTTTGATTTATACCATGTGGTTGTCTGCACTGGCAGGACAGCAACTTGATAAACCCAGGACATCTGTTCAGTAATAGGCCCTTTGATTCCTAGACTTAAATAAAGGATTTTCTTATTGTTTGGGATCTGTATAATGATTCTTTCTTTGTCATTACAAATGCTAAAGTGTCTAAAAATGAACAAAGCATTTTGTTCATATGCTTAGAACACCCAGACACACTGGGGGTTAAGTTGTAACAATTACTTGCAATCTTTGTAAATCCAGGTGGATTTTAAATTACGTCACACAAGGTAATAATTCAAAATGTTTTATCCAACTTTTAGGATTAGATTACCTGGTATCGACACAGGTATAAATAAAAAGTACCTAGTACAGAGAATTCACATGGGATTTACACAGACCAGAATTTGTAACAGACTAGAACTTGGTCCCTAGAGAAAAAACACTTCAGTCAAGACTGTTAATGAAATAAGACAGCATAGGAGTCAAAAGGTGAAAATCAGGAAATTACAGCAGAGTCTGCATGGCATCTAAGCTTTGAGGAAGGTTACAGGGAGCTGTGTGGCATGATGAGTCAAATCACTGTATGGACTTCTTATTGCAAAGATCTAGATTTCTTCACAAGAAGAAGACATCTTGGTTTAAGCATGTTGATACCTGCACACATACATGCATACAAACACATGTGCACCCACACACAGAGAAGGGAAAAAAGCAAGTTTGGAAAGTCAAGATAAAACTTTAAGAACTTTAAATTTAAGAAGTTAAATCAGAAATTGAGCCAGCAAAATAAAACATTTTTATACGATGTTTTGAGGTCTACATTAATTATTCAAAATATTAATCTATTTATCATACTATGTAATATTCTGTAATTCATAGCCTTTAGGATTAGCGCATAACAGTCTCACATGTGGAAAAAATACTCTTATACTTCCCGTTCAAAAGCACAATTATTGAAAACTGCCACAATTTGAATATAAACAGCATATCAGAATCAATGATTTGGGGTTTTTTTAAGGTCATTTGTTCCAAAATACTATCAGCCTGTGGGACCTGCCTTTCCCAGTGTAGCACATCCTTGTCTATCCAGCACACTGCCCTTCTACATACATAAAAACGGTGAGCCGTGCATTCCTGAGCACTGAAGAGAAACCCAAATTATGCTCAGGGAAAATTTTTGTGGAAATGGGAACTTTTTGTGGAATGTTTGTAATTTAGTTTGAATCCTAAGGTAAATTCTTACAGTGTGGTTGTTCAGAGTCCTAGGAGAAAATTCTTATCAGCCTGTCTAATGCTGATCATGCCTACAGCTAAATTTACATGGAATCTTTGATTATTTTATGGGTGGTTTTAGAATTCTGTGCATAGAATATAGCTAACTCAATTTGTCAGTATTTTTCTCTATTATCTTTTATCAGATGAAAGCCTAAAGAGTTAGCGTATACTAAACCTTATAAAAAATTATCCTTGTAAATTTCTTCAGGCATACAAGAAGCATATTGCAATCTGATGTAAATTCCTATTCAGTGTGTAGAAAGATCAAACTTCCACAGGAATAGAAGCTATTCATATTATATAAGCACTTCAAAGCTTTGCTAACACTAGCCAAGCTAAGAGTGTTTTCTCCCAAAAAGTGGAGATTTGAGAAGACATTAACCATTGCAGATGATTGTTTGAGTAGTGTTAGTCAGAAGGAAAACTGAAAACCTTTAGAAGAAGTTTTAAAATAGAATAAATATTTATTTGGAAACATCAAAAGAATTTAAAATAAACTTTTTGATATTTCATTTCAAAGCTGTATTTTTTCCATTTCATTTTTTATTCTTTTGCTAATATGTTTTGCATACTCAATATGGCAACTTGAATAAAAATGTCAAGTTGACTGAAAAATGAGCATTGTTATATTTTTCCATTCAGTCAAAAATAATAGTAAAAATAGTTTGGTTCCATTCGAACTAAGTTCTTCCTACTTCTGCAATTCACCCACCAAATTGAAAGAAAACTATTATTCTTTCAGCTTTACTTTGAACACCAGGTTTTAAGCTCAATGTCTTTTAAGCAGTTCAGCATTAAAAGCAGCAAAAACGTGCTGTGAGTTACATTTTTAAGGTGTAAGTACTGAAGAGGTATTGATGAACACTTATGGATAATAAACGAGTAATGACATTGCAGCACCTACATTAGGTTCAAAGGCTTTCATTATAGTTAACAATGGGAGTTTTATACAAGTAAAGTCTGAGTAAAAACTGAGACAAGAGGAAATCCAAGTCCTTTTAGTGAACTTCAGAAGGCTGCTACAGTGTAGCTGCCATTAGAAACGCATTTTGATAGCGCACTTTGAATGTCATGTACATATTTTACACATTGAGATACAGAGCAACCCTAATTTCTGTAACTTTGGCATTCTTTGAAGAGACAGCTATGAAATTTTAAATGATTTACAAGGCAAATGAGCTGAAAAACAAGATTCAGTAGTAAACATGTGACTTTTTATATCAAAATTTTATATCAAATTACACTTCATGTTTAGAAACAGTGGCCTAATATCATAAAGTAGGGAAGGGTGGGCAGGTAATGGTGGCTGTCAACATTTCTAGCAGAATAAAAAAAACCCAACTTTACAAACTCAAGCTGGAAGCAATCTATCACATTCTTGCCAAAAATGCTAGAGTTATTATTTACTGCTATCTTAATAATACATGCAATTTTGTAATTACTAATACAGGTCCAATTACCTACTGTATTCCAGGGTTATATTGGCAATATAATCAATTTAAAATCCCTGATAAAAGGGATGAGAAGACAGAAATGAGAGGGAAGAAATAAGACTGCCTTCTGGTACAACTGTATGGTACCAGTAATACAAATAATTGCTGTTATTATTACTTTTATTCATTAGGATACATATTTGTTTTTATTTTAGCAGGTATGGCTTTATCTAGAAGAAAAAATGCGCTATAAATTGTGCTGATTTATACTGGAAAAACAGACAACATTTTTGCATTAAGAATTTTTTTCTTGTTTTCTTTTTTTTTTTTTTCAGAAATGAGCTCTAAGAAATGTAGAAACCCAATTAGAAAGGTAGCATAATTGGAAAGTGAAGCCTCCTTCAGATTCGCAACATTAATCTTTGAATATCCATCTGAGACTTTTATTCTCAGTTTAATTCACAGACAGTGAAGTGAACATATACAGCGTGCAGTGTAAAGTCACAGTCTAACAAACAATACAGCTACATATTCAAATGAAATACCAGTTATTTTGTAGATTCTATATGCATGAACAGCTCTCCAACAAATTCTCCAAAACACATCTACTCTTTTACTTATTACCAACCCCTGGTGCTTCTTCTCTCTTCTGTGAAGCTCTTCACAGGTGTTACACTGTCTTGTGAAAATCCTACAGAAGAAACTCTACAGCAGCCCAACGTAGCAAGCAGGGAAAAAAATGGATCTTGTAATCACTGAGACTGCACAAGCAAAAGTTCATGGAGCTCCCTGAAAGCATAATGGTCCACATTTATGATTTTTGGTTTATGACTGAAGCTCAAGAAAGAATTCCCATTTTGAATTATGTGTACAATCTTGATGGAAGAGTGCCATAATTGAAATATCAGTAAGAGAGAAGTAATTATACAGGAAAAAGAGGAGAAAGGAAAAGGTGGATGGGTGGTGCAATATGTTAAAATATCTGAAAAAAAAGTCAGCAGCATGCAATTTGGTAAAGTGTTGAGCATCAGTTCCCTGGTAATGAAGAAAGAGAGTAGCAATTAAGAGGAACATAAACATTAAACATGAATTCCCATATGGAGGAGCGCTTGTTAAACATAGGCCTGTTCTATACTTGACCTTACTCTGGTTTACTTAAGGAAACCAAGTCCAGAAACCAGTTTTGCCATACCTACATAAAATATTCAAACCCACAAATTAATTCTAACCTTCAAAAAATCTGTCTTATTTCAGGAACATATACTAAATGTGTCACTTATATAGCAAGGAATCTCCTATGAAGTCAGGTTTCCTATACCAGATGTTTTAAAGATTTTCTGGCTGAATTTTTTAGACTGAGGACACTGAAAGTTAATTAGCTCACTTTTGGTNCCCCCCCCAAATTACCAAGCACCTACAACTGCGAAAACTGTAAAGGCAAAGGAAACTCTCTACACAAAGATGTTTAAAAAATATATGTTCAAAGTCTTACATGCTCCTATGGGCATTTCCGACCATTCTCAAGCTTTTTTATTAAGCATATTAATGTGTGTTGAATGGCAGCTCTAGAGGCAGAAAAGTATCCCATACAATCCTTTAATATATTTTTCTTAAAATCATTATACAGTTTTTCAAGGTTCAATGAAGAAGGAAGAAAGAAATAGCAGTATTTCTTAAGTATAAACATAAAGCAGCAGGGTGCATACACCATTCGATTTATCTGTGTCTTGCTTCTTACTTGATGTAGGCAAATAACACCTCTTCAAAGATGAAAGTTAGCTTGATATTATCCACTAAACTACATTTACATTTTTTGCTCTGTTGAGTGAAAGCTATAATAGTTCTTTGAATATTGATTTCAGACTTCATTTCTCCTGCATATAACAGTATAATTAAATCTATCCCATTTTTAAAGTTTAGTTTGATGATTAACACTTTTAAAGACATAAGAATGAGAAATTTTAGGGATTGTTTGAGTGATTTCTAATTACTCTTTTTAACAGATCTCATATTAACAATGTCTCTGACATTAGGCAGAAAAAATTCCTTTCAATTAGCAATGATTTTGAAAACAGTTGATTACATTTCTGAAACTCACTTTTTTTGAAAATTCATTACTGCTAATAAAAAGAGCTTCTGACATTTTGAAAATGTTAATGTTTGGTAAAGAGCTCATGAAGTGGTTGGCAATGACATGACATCAGAATGTAAACACCAAATATAGAAAGTGCCAGAGATTTCAGTTTATATCATATTTTAGAATCCTTAGTCACTAGAAAGTGTTTCCTTAATTACACAATTTCATCTCCAAAAACTGCAATTAAAAAAAAGTCTGAACAGTAACAGTCTCATGGGCGTTGATATTTCCACTAACAGACTTGCATGATCCACGGAAGTTCCAGAAAGATTTCACACCCGTGCAACTGAATGCAGAATCAAACTGGTAAATTTTTCTATTACGGTGCATTTAAATGCAAATTTCTCAATTTAATCTTGAATAAAATCACATTTAAATGGACTATGATCCTCCAGTGCTACTGTCTAAAAATATTAACTATATTGGGAAAAGCTGCTTTTGACATTCATTAAAATGTATTACACTGTCATTTGAATGGACATTTTAAGTATTCATTGCATAAAATAAAAGGTAATGAAAACAGTGCTTAGATGCCAAAGTTATGTTATTCTTCTGACCATCTCTGTCCCCAGTGAGAAGAGCTAAAAATCTATTTTTGTGTTGGTATTACCCATTAAAATGTACGCTTTCCTCTATGGAAGAATGAAAGCTTTAGCACTTCATAAAGATTCCACCTAGCCCACACATGCCCATGCAATATGCTGAAGTTAACTAAAAATTGTTATTCCCTGGGACTCAGACATTACTGAGAGTTCTGTGGTCAAAGAAACAGAGGGAAATCTACTGAATTTCTCTCATGTCAGTCAATCAACGAACAGGTTTAAGAGACTATGGTTAAACACTGGCATTGTAGTCGTCTTAATGTCTAAGGAACATAATAATAATATCTATCTTAAATCAAAAGACCGGTTATTCTCTTGACTAATAAGAGGTAGCAGCTTATAATGTAAACAGCGAACAAGAGTATTATCCCATTCATATAACAGAAGAACACAGTAACATAAGAAAAAACTATGGATATAAGTTGCTATTGTAAGTCACTGGGTCTGAATGACAGAAAGAATAAAGCATCTAATGTCCAATTTTCTTAAGTGGGTGTTATGCAATCCTCCCACGCAGGGCACCATTCAGCAGAGGTTTTTTTCTTTTCCTCCTGAAAAAGGCTTAAATTGTAGGTTGTTTAAAAAAAAATGGCAGCTCAGATCAATTAATTTTAAAACCTGGTTTTGTGATCCACCTTTTTTCTCTGTTATAGCCAGTGCTTGAAAAAGTAGCTTACTGATGCACTTTTTAAAATACAAGCACAATGTTCTTGCTATCATTATTTATTTTTTTTCCTAAAATCTCTCTCTGAATGAGAATCAGGGCTCCCTTTCGAGCCCCACTGGTGTGACAGCTCGGTGTCAGGGCCCATCATCTTGGGTCTTGCACATTACATAGTGCTGGCAGCATTACAGCAGGGCTTGGAGGGAGAGGAGAAGACAAAAGCGTACAAATCAGAGCCTGTCCACAGAGAAGGAGGATGTTGAAAGAATTAGTATAACTGTGTGTGTGACTGGGAGGGAATTTGGGAAACCAGAAACCAAGCCCATGCCTGTTCACAGTTGAGTGTAGATGTTGTTACAATGGAAGACCTAGAAATAATGGCATGGAGCTACACTGAAACAGAGGAATCCGATAGGAATTGAATGAGAAGTGAAGCCCACACAAGACTAGAGAGCATAAAAGAGAGTATTGTAATGCCAAGACAGTAGAGAAACAGCAATAAGAATAATGTTTCCCTTTTTAGCCCTTATTTTAACACAAAATTTATTTTGTTTCTTTTTATTGGGTTGGAACTTCAGGCTTCAGAATGGATATCCCAATTCACACTGGTCCTGATTTTACTTTCATTTATCGCCTGCTTCATTTCACCACTAGACTGCATAAGGGAGTTATAACCTAATAGACCTAGGTCCATGACATCTAAATTCCCTTCTGGTAAGCTAGCCACAGCATTTCTGCAGACCAAAATGCTTACCTCAGGAAAAAGTTTGTATTTCTATTTCCTAGGCAAGTTTTCTAGAAGAAATAATGCAGTAGATGAACTGCTCCCTAGGGTAAATGTTAGTCACAATGATCTTCTTTACATTCGTGTCCTCTGTGTTCATTACCACCATTAATTATACCTAGGAATGAAGCCATCAGCCACAACAAAACCTTAGTTAGTTCAGAAGCACAGCCTGCCTACTCAGCAACAGAAGATGCTGTGTTATGCAGAGGCCATTTCAGTATTTCATACTGCTTTTTCAGTGAATATAAAGTAAAATATCTTTTTTTATCCTTTTACACACCACACAACGGACATAGTAATCAATTGATCTGGGCTGATGGGATCTGCAGTGCTAGCTGGGACAGGAGAAGAGACAGTACTGGTCATTAGCTTGGTTAGTTGGTTATAGGGTCTGATTTTGGTGTGTAGGGGATCATTTCGTCAATGTTGCTTTCAACTATGAACATATTAGACAGGAAAAGGGAGAAATTAAAAAAAAAAAACAAACAATAAAAAAACGCCAAAACCCAAACCAAAACAGAGTTCTTCCTTTAACAGAAATCAAGAAATCTTCTGCTTGCAAATAGAGTATATTATGAGGAATGTATAAACTGATCTCAATTGCTACATTATGTTCATGTTACCCCTATGATAATATTCTTTCTATGGTCTGACAAGTCATGTATTGCTTGGAGTGTCTCACTCTATAAAAATAAACAAAAGCCTGCACATTACATTAGGGCATACTTCTTTTTTACTTTCTTTTAATTTTTTAAAAGTTATAAACTGTGATAATTCACTTATGACATCCTTGGTTACTGCATATTTTATGATGGCACCTTTAGGTTTTCAAAAATCCTAAATATCATGTATGAAAACATATAAGAAATAGCTCTGGATGTTTAGTGTGACATTAAAGTGGTATTATTTGAGTTCTAGTCACATGCAGTGTCAACAGAAAAACTCAGCCCTTAGTAGTGGAAGAAGGATACCAGACTAGAAAGTAAAATGCTTTTTAATTAAATATCTTTTTTTCCTGAGTTTATTGAATCCCTTGTGGATAGCGCATACTAGTTCTCTTCTGTATGTATTTGCATGGTACTTGGTAAAGATGTCTATGTTGCTTTGTAATAGCTGTTAACAAGAAATATTTTTTGCAGAGGGTGCATTTAACTCGGTATTATACATGACTAGTGTGTGGCTAACTTTTGAATTTGACAGAAAAGCTGCCATATCACTGAGCTATAGTCGCTGCAAGATAGTGAATGTTTGCGTGCTTGCTTAGCTTGTTCCATTTACATCTGCAGGATAAAAAATGTCACATTCATAATTACTGTGCTTAAGCACAAAGTAGTAAAAAACCTCTTTGCACTATACTCTCGTTAAATGTCTGTTTAGGTGTTGCAACTGGGAAACAACATACGATATAACAATCCTTAATAATGCAGTTCAAGAGTGTTGTACAAAAACATGGCCTCTCTTCAAGATTACGTGCATCTGAGGTATATTTTACATCAGTACTAATGCATGTTTATTGTGTTTTATACTGCAATTTTGATTTAATTTCACTCTACAAATGAAGACTTAGGTTTCCGAAGTCTCCAGGTACATTATTTTGGTATTTTTCTCCTCTGGTTCTGTTATTACTCCCCCTTTCTTCAGCTCATTTTTCTTCCCTCTTCCTATTTAGAATGGCTCTAGTGGCTCCTGGTACTCATCTGTCTCACTCTCTCTCTTCTTTAAATGTTTTAAACTATTTTCTCTACATTTGTAACTAGAAAATATTTGGACCATTTGTGACTCGATTAAAAAAAAAAAAAGAGAAAGGCAATGTAATTATCATATCTATTAGGCAGAGACAATTGATTTTAGATTTAAGAAGATACTGGGGAAAGAGAAAATCTTGCCTTCTCCAGTTTCCACTCCAGTCATCCTCTGGACCTGGTCAAGCTGTTCAAACTCCATGGAGGTGGAAGAGGTCCAGGAAGGGCAAGACATAAGGAAGGAAAGGATTGCAGAATAAAGTGTAATCTCTATTACTTGCGTGATGTGTGGTAAAAAAATAATAAAACAACAAAAGAGAAAAGGAAACCTAAGCAACTAAAAGCCCCAAAACACACTAGGTTTCAGCTAAAAAATTTGAAGTGAAGAATAATTAAATACATGGATAAGATTTGGAGTAAATAAACTCCAAAAGATTTTACTAAAGATAGACTATGCCAAACCCATTTATTGTCTTTGCATTATTTCATTTTGATATGATAATAGATTTTGTAGGCAAGAATAAAACTATGTCTCTATTTTTTCTAGTCTTCAGCAAATCTTTGGGTATAGTGCTAAACAAAACATTATCGGCAAAACCAGAAATAGATTAGATTAGTTCACAAATAAGACAATGACTAGACAACAGCTACAAAATAATTACTGCCTTAAGTTTCATAAAAGAGACATCTCAATAATTTTATTTCAGTCTTCCCATATTTTCTAGTCATCTTTCTACTTTAGTAGGCTTCCAAACGTCATTTTCCATTAATGGAAAAACCTTCAGTGTTCCTTTTGAGGAAATCTTTTTTCTTAGCATAGAAACAATCATACAAGACAACATTTACTGTATCACTGCTTCAAAGCCTCCTGGGGTTACGATTATAGGAAATGTTGTTTGTTTGTTGTTTGTTTTAAAAATATATATGCAGAAGACAAATGTAATGAAGTAAGAAGCCAAAAGGTAACAAACCCTTGTGCATTTCCTGTTTAAAAAAACACATTACTTCTTTGGTTTTGCCATTATTATTGCCTACAGTGAAGAAATTGCTAGGAAGAAAACCTACACACATTGTACTCTACAATTTCATTTTAGCTTGTTTTCTCTTGCAAAGCTGCTTGCTAAGAGAGACCTCTAAAACAATACAAACTTATATTAGAGCGTATTTGGTGACCTTTTTGATCATCTTGTTTGTATAATAAAACTGCTCCAGTAACTTGCCAAAAAAGTCCAAGTCCAAAAGTAGATATAATTCCAGTTTCTGACCAGAATTTTGCACCTTTTGATTTCAAGTGAAAACTAGCTGAAAACAAACAGAGCTCACAGAGTATTTACTTGGAAGTCAGTGCACAAAGGACAAGAAAATAAACCCCACCAGAAACTATGGAAGAGATGTCCCGTGTAATGGTATTTGACAAGTATTTTTTTTCCCCTGGGGAAATCAAAATATCCTGTCTTTTTCTTTAAAAAAGGACCAAGTGAATATAAGCAATAAAGTTTGAATTAAGAGAGGTTACACTCTGCTAGCCTTGAAAAAATGAACTTTAGGAGCTTCACAACAAAGCTTGTACTCTTTATAAGTAGGATATTTGAGGGTCTTCCAAGAACAATATCTTTAATGGTGCTATCTCAAGGAATGCGTATAATTAGTAACTTATGAAGCGTTTTTTCAAAATAACAAAATTGATTTATCACTACATCAAGCATTTGCATATCTACTAAAAATATAAGAATGTGCCCGTCTAATAGTGGTGCACCTTATGTATCACATATATGTACACACATGTTACACATAGATATAATAGGTTACATGTTATATATGAAATCCCATTGTCAGAATTCTAATACAAATGCCACTCTAGAAAGTTCCTGAATATTGGGTTAACATTTTTCCTGTTCTACGATTGGAGTGGCATTGTGTTCTCAGGCCCTGGTCTTCACTGGGGACTTCAACACCCCGATATCTGTTGGAGGGACAACACAGCAAGGCATAAGCAATCCAGGAAGTTCTTGGAATGCATTGATGGCAACTTCCTTTTCCAAGTGACTGAGGAGCCAATGAGGAGAGGAGCTATGCTGGACCTTGTTCTCACCAAAAAGGAGGGGCTGCTAGGGAATGTGAAGCTCAATGGCAGCCTTGGTTGCAGTGATCATGAAAGAGCAGAGTTTAAGATCCTTAGGGCAGTGAGGAGGGTGCACAGCAAGTTCACTACCCTGGACTTCAGGAGAGCAGACTTTGGCTTCTTGCGGGATCTGCTTGGGATAAAGCACTGGAGGGGAGAGGGGCCCAAGGAAGCTAGTTAATATTCAAGCATCACCTCCCCCAAGCTCAGGAGCGATGCATCCCAACAAAGAAGTGAAGCAAAAAGGCCAGGAGACCTGTATGGATGACCAAGAACCTTCTGGACACACTCAAAAGCAAAAAGGAGGACTGCAGAGGGTGGAAGCAAGGACAGATAGCCTGGGAGGAATACAGAGAAATTGTCTGAGCAGCCACGGACCAGGTTAGGCAAGCTAAAGCCCAGATAGAATTAAATCTGGCCAGGGACATAAAGGGCAACAACAAAAACTTCTGTAAGTATGTTGGTGATAAAAGGAAGACTAGGGAAAATATAGGCCCTTTCCAGAAGAAAACAGGAGCCCTGGTCACTTGGAATATGGAGAAGGCTGAGGTACTCAGTGACATTTTTGCCTCAGTCTTCACCGACAAGTGCTCTAGCCACACCACCCAAGTCACAGAAAGCAAAGGCAGGGTCTGGGAGAATGAGGAAGTGCCCACTGTAGGCAAAGATCAGGTTTGAGACCATCTAAGGAACCTAAACGTACACAAATCCACAGGACCTGATGAAATCCATTCGTGGGTCCTGAGGGAACTGGTGGATGAAGTTGCTAAGCCACTATCCATTATATTCGAAAAGTCGTGGCAGTTTGGTGAAGTTCCCACTGATGGGAAAAGGGAAAATGTAACCCACATTTTTAAAAAGGGAAAAAAGGAAGAACCGGCAAACTACAGTCCAGTCAGTCTCAGCTCTGTGACTGGCACGTTCATGGGCCAAATCCTCCTGGAAACTCTGTTAAGGCACATTGAAAATAAGGAGGTGATTGGTGACAGCCAACATGGCTTCACCAAGTGCAAGTCACGCCTGACAAATTTGGTGACCTTCTATGACAGGGTTAACACATTGGTGGATAAGGGAAGAGCAACAGATGTCATCTACCTGGTCATGTGCAAAGTGTTTGACACTGTCCTGCGCAATATCCTTGTCTCTAAATTGGATTTGACAGATGGACAACTCAGCAGATAAGGACTTGGCTGGATGGTTGCCCTCAAAGGGTTGTGGTCAACGGCTCAATGTTCAAGTGGAAACCAGTGACAAGTGGCATTCCTCAGCTGTCAGTACTGGGATTGGTGCTGTTTAACACCTTTGTGACATAGTCAGTGGGATTGAGTGCACCCTCAGCAAATTTGCTGACGACACCAAGCTGTGTGGCACGGTCAATATGCTGGAGGGAAGGGACTTGGACAGGCTTGAAAGCCAGGCCCAAGAAGTTCAACAAGGCCAAGTGCAAGGTCCTGCACATAGGTCACAGCAATCTCAATCACAAATACAGGCTGGGCAGAGAATGGATTTAGAGCAGCCCTGAGGAGAAGGATTTGGGGGTGTTGGTTGATGAGAAGCTCAACACGATCCAACAATGTACGCTTGCAGCCCAGAAAGCCAACCGCATCCTGGACTGCATCAAAAGAAGCATGGCCAGCAGGCCAAGGGAGGTGATTCTGCCCCTTTACTACGCTCTCGTGAGATCCCACCTGGAGTACTGCATCCAGCTCTGGAGTCCCCATCATAAGAAGGACATGGACCTGTTGGAGATGATGCAGAGGAGGGCCATGAAGATGATCAGAGGGCTGGAGCACCTCTCCTATGAAGACAGTCTGAGAGAGTTGGTGTTGTTCAGCCTGGAGAAAAGAGGGTTCCGGGGAGACATTGTAGCGTCCTTCTAGTACTTAAAGCGGCCTACAGGATATGAGGGGAAGGACTCTTTATCAGGGATTGTAGTGATAGGATGATGGATAATGCTTTTAAACTGTATGAAGGTAGATTTAGATTAGATATTAGGAGGAAATTCTTTATAGTGAGGGTGGTGAGACACTGGAACAAGTTGCTCAGAGAAGTTGCGGATGTTCCATGCCTGGAGGTGTTCAAGGTCAGGTTGGATGGGGCTTTGAGCAACCAGATCTAGTGGAAGGTGTCCCTACACATGGCAGGGGGGGTGGAACTTCATGATCTTTAAGGTTCCTTCCAGCCCAAACCATTCTATGATTCTATGATATTTCATGTATTCTGTTGTAGAAAAGAAGAGTACAATACTAGATACTATTGTATACTATATACAGTACTATAAGCATACTGCATATGAAGTATAAGAATACCTGTATACAACAGTCTTTACAACATCCTATATCTTCACCCCTGCAAGAACACAAAAGAACAGTAAAACCTACTTGCCATTGCCCCTTTCAGTGAAAAAAAACACCTCAGAGGCTGAAGAAGTGGTGTTTCCTTTCACCTGAATCCTTCTAAAATTTTACCACAGCTATAATGCACTATAAACACCCCACTTTTGTAGTTACGAGGCACCAAAAGTCTTTGCACATCATTTGATCAGTGGTAATAAAGAAATTATTTATTTCAGAAGCACAGACTCCTCTTGAGGCTTGGTTTATAAGGTATATACGAAAAGTAACCCTAAGGCTACACAGTTAAGAGCTAGGAAATTCCACAAATCAGGTTTTCTCTGTGACCTTGATTCAGCCCTTTAATAGGGTCTCTAATTACGTGACCACTGTGATGGATGCACCCACTCTGAGTGAGGGAACAGTACTGTGGTTCAGGATCACCAACACGTTGTCCTGACTGAAATCAGCCCTGCTGTGTAAACCGTGAGAACTGTGCTAAGCTGCATCTTCTCAGGAACTAAGGAATCTAGGCTGTGTTTTATCAGGAGCTAACAGTACCAGCTGGGACCAGACAAAACTAAAACTGCTACATACACCAAAGTGGAGGGTTTGACTGTGAGTCAATCACTTTATGCTTTAAAATTTATAGCCCCTCCGAGTCCATTGAGCTCTCCTGTATAGCAGCAGGCTGCATGGCAGTGATCTCCTTGAGTAGGGATGTCTCTCAAGGTTAATCCTCAAGGTTGAGAGACCCCTTACCTGGCATCAGATATCTGTAATGAGGTAAGAAACATTTTACATTATAGACATTACATTATAACACATAGACGTTTATGCCCAAAATCCTTGCCTCAAGCTGGAACAAGAGGGAGAGTAGCCTGGGAAAAACTGAGGGAAACGTACAGAATGAGACTTTTGTCTATAAGACCCCTCTGTCACATTCCTTAATGAAGTCAGCATGGTATAGCTAATAAGGATTACAAAGAGGGAAAGGCAGCAGGATGGACACTGCTTTACTGTACCACACGCAGGCCTGCTTCTTTGTGGCACTATCACTAAGTACAGTGGCACTATTTCTCTGCCTTTAATAAGCTGATAGACATGAAGTTATGTATTATCTGTGCAATACTTCTGACAAAATATTTATCCTAATGTTTATCCCTTCTAATATATGGCCTAATGTTGATGGCTGAAAAAGGAAGAAGGCAACATGTTATAATCAATGACATTTATCAGTAGAGGTAATGAAATCAGCTTTATTACTAATAATAAACCCTGCATTTTCAAACAAACCAATAAACATTAGTTCCTTTTGAAGAACATGAACTTTTATAGCTATAAATATTTACTCTGTGTTATCTTAAAATTCCTAGTTAATATGAGGTCTCACTAATAACACCAGTAATACTGGATGATACAGGGCCCATGCCATGCACTTCTGACTGTAAACCATGAACATACAGAGGAGTAAAATTAGTTGTTCTGCAAATGTCTAAATCCTCTGATTACCTGTCTAGAAAGCACCCATCCTTTTCTGTTGAGTAACAGAGGTGGCTGATTGTAACTATACAATACACTGTACCCCCCCATAGGGTTGGTAATGGTCTTTCTTAAGCTTCAAGTCTCTGTCTATTCAGATACATTTGCAAAAGTGAACTCTTAAATTTTACTGCAGTGGAACTATTTAATCCTTTTGTGTATTCACTAGGAGACCAACAACTTTGTTGTCCTACATCCAAAACTTTTCACATGTAGCTGCTCTTCTCTCAAGCGATTATATACACGCATACTGCTGGATGCGAGTACTGTCTGGCAGCCAGACTATCCTTACTGTTACAAACTACGAGTCATACCTGTAGGGCTACATCCCAGCTATCCCCCCTCCCATGCACCAAACACCTGATATTAAACAGGGCTAAGCAAGCCCTCATCTCTCAGCTACTCTCCTCCCACTCTGAGGCTGCAAGAAACTGTATCTTAATTCAGAATAGCGAGGAAGAAAAGAGGAGGCATCATGGGCAAATTTTCCTTTCTAGTGATTGTCTGTGGTGCAGTCCTACTCAACATAATTCTGAACACTACCCACTTGCCAGAATGACGGTCCTCAGGAGCATTAAGTAAAGATTGCAGGACCAAGGGCTCTGATGAGCCTCACCCGATACCACTCTCGGCCACAATTACAGTTTCTTGGAGCTTAACTCAAAAGACAGAGATGGAGATGCTGCAGGGGGAGCAACAGGAGCAGCCTCAAGCAGGTTTAAACCTTCTTCCAGGTTGAGCATTTTGGTGCCAAGGTTAACTCCAATTGTCAAGTGGTATTCTTGACTGACAGATAGAGAAAGGAGTTCATGGACTTGAACTTAAAGGTCATGGAAAAGAACTCACAAATTTATGTCAAAGCTGACCAAGTAGTTTCAGCTAAAATTACAATGATTAAATACTTCTGAAACATCACTTTTACTAATTCTGACACCTTTTGTGATGCAGCATGTATAATAAAACAAAATAAATGAAAATGACAACAGTATTTTCCTGTTGTTTCTTAAGGGTAAATGTTAGTAACACTGTCTGTAGAATACATCAGGATAACATGCTGCAAGGAAAGCTCTAAAAAAAGAGGAGATTTCATAAGGTAAATGCAAAGACAACTAAACTAGCAGGAGAAATAGAGGAAGTGTTTTCAGGGATGAATATGTATCTCCAAATGAAACCATTTTTTGATACACCAGATGAATAAATCAACATCATGCTAGTGCATATTAAATCCTTGCGGGTTTAAATTTCTCTCTTATCGTTTCTCTACAATGGACAGACTACTTAAATATTCTGTAAGCTAGAGAGAATGACACCTAGAGAGAACATCTTCAAAATGGTTGTTTAGGCACATTGAGACAGAAAACTCAAGTTAAATTCATTTTTTTCATGGATATTAACTAAGCCTCTCCTCTGTCAGAAAATTTTCCCATATGTGAAGTTACAGAGTAATTATCTTTCTCTGGTACAATGAATATTTAACTAATCCTTGGAAAATGGCTCATTCAAACTTTGCAGTTTTTTCTCTGCTTTATAAAATGTTCTTGCTTTTTCATTTCTCCAGAAATCTTAGACTATACACACTTCCATTGCAAGGGTCTGTTTTTATTATTTTCCAGCTCCTCCTCTTTTTTTTATACCCTCTAAATAAATGCATTTTGCATTTGAAGTTTTTTTTTTTGCATAGTCTGCAAAGACATTTTTTCACCATAGAAATGCACAACTAAGCTAGCTGTAGCACAAGAAAACAGCTTTAATAGCAATGAAACCTATGCAATCTGAAAACCCCAAAATTATATGCATATGTGAATTCAAAATATACCTATATTTTGGGGTCAAATTCTTATTTGGAATCAAATATATACAGCAATTTTCTATTAAGTTGGCAATGGCCACATAAAACTTCCAGATATTAAATGGTACCCCACACCTATACTCAAGCAGTTTTCTTCTGAGAAAAGAAAATACAGTAACATCACTGGAATAATCATAGAAGAGCAAACTCCCATAGAAGATAATGGGAAATGTGGAACCTAACTTAGAGGATCTGAATTTCCTTTCTAGAGAAATTTACCTCTTCCCATTGACTCTGCAGAAACTCAAGGGAGAATCAATCCCTGAAGTCACAGGACTAAAATCGGTGTGCAAATGATTAAAAAACATAGCAAGTACTCTCCAAATCTAACTGTTTTATAAAAAAGTAACTGATGCACTGCTCTGCAAATTCAAATTAGCAGCTGGTGAATTTGGAGAGGAATCAAATATAGGTGGACAGAGACTTTTTTAAGTGCTTGAGAAAGGCATACTGGAAAAATCATGCATAAGTGACATTGACAAAATCCTGTTTGTGTTACTATGCTTATCACCTTCAGGAACACTGTATTCTTATATTAGATGTTACTTTATGAAAATATCAAGGTCATTGTCAATTTGGCTTATTGTCAGTGGGAGCATTTGTCACATTAAGTCAACCTTAATCTGTGTAACCAAAACCAAATTCTGTACAATTTCAGTGAGAATTGCTTATTTATACTGGGACATATGTTTCCTCCCCTCTTCATGCCAGTTATCTTTTAAAATTGCTCTTTGTGAATAAAAAAAAAAACAAAACAAATGCGTAGAACAGGAGAAGGTTGAATGTGGATGTCAGTCTGAGACTGAGATCAGAGCCTAACTTAAAATGTTAATGTAACTATAGGCTTAGATGGGCATCTATGACACAACCATCCTTATTCCTCACATTAGAATCTAGTCCAAAATGTACAATAATACGTTTCAGAGCAGCAATCAACTGGAAAATCCCAATTAAACTCATCAACAATCACATTACCTTACCTCTGGGTATCTGCTCTCCTGTTTCATCAGAACAAAGCAAGTTTACATCAACTGTAGATCTGGTTCTTTATAATTCCATGTAATATGTTTTATGAACTAAAAACGAATGCTGGGGATGAGGATTCCGCTACTGCTATAAAATACAGTGATTCTGAGACCCATATTTAGCTGCTGGCTAGTCATTTTAATTTGGAAATCTATTTCAGTTCATGAGGGAAAAAGAAGAAAAAAAGGCAAAAAAAAAAAAAAAAAAGGGGTGTTCTCTCAGACTGGATCTATGAAGCCTCCATCTGATTCAGTCTGAGCTGTTGCAAAAGGTTACTTCCCTGCCTGAGATGTGACCTTTATGGAAGGTGAGGCAACCAATTATTTCACATGCAGAGCCCAAGAGCCTTCATCACCTCAGCTTAGAATTTCTTATGTAACCAGAAACAGGTATAAATAAGTCAACTAATTGATATGACCCTATCGGTCAGGTTCAGAAGTGAGTTGTCTTTGTTCCTACAAGGACACAAAAACCTCTGCTTACATGCAGAGAAATGTTGCAGCATTTAGTTCAGACCTCAGGCAACTCATAAAATAGGCTATAGTACAATGGATCAGAAACACTTTGCGAAGATTAGAGGATTTTTAGGTGTGTTAAAAAAAATGATGATGAGTGTAGGAAATAACAGATTAAAATATAGAAGTCACAAAGAAAAGTTATTAGGAAAGCTAAGACCCTTGCAGAAGCTTAAAATTTCATTGTGACAAGAAACCACCACTCGCTGTTATCAGAAGTTAGAGAGACTAAATTAAATCAAACGAAAAGATGAAGCAACACCATAATAGGGGTTGTTGGAGACTAGGGGGTTGCAGTTCAAAATTGAGAAAGAAAATTCAGTGCAAGACAACTTTGGTGAATAAAATTAAGAGAAGATTCATTGTTTGGTCCATCATTCATTTCTAGAGTTCTTAATTTAACTTGTATCGTCACTTTCCGCTGCCACCCATTTGGAAGTCCTCCAGCTCCTTCTTTTTGTTGAGTGATAGCCTGCCTTAACCAGATAAGATCCAAACAAAACTGTCTGCCTGAGCTCACAAGGCAGCCAAAGTAATGCTTTAAACAACTTATTGATACTAGTTTCCTAGGTTTCTGAATGTCTGATATACTGCAAATGCAATACACAATCTAGCAAAAGGAAAAGGTTCAGTAACAGAAAGGGAAGTAGAAGTTTGCATCTGCTGCTGTCCCCTCTCAGGACACAGCATCAGGTACAAACAACTTCTCCAAAGCACTTCACCATTTTCCGTGCCCCTGAAGGAAACTGCAAGGCTTAATCATAGAATCATAGAATAGTTTGGGTTGGAAGGGACCTTTAAAGGTCATCTAGTCCAACCCCCCTGCAATGAGCAGGGACATCTTTAACTAGACCAGGTTACTCAGAGCCCTGTGCAACCTGACCTTGAATATTTCCAGGGATGGGGCACCTACCACGTCTCTGGGCAACCTGTTCCAGTGTTTCACCACCCTCATTACAAAAAATTTCTTCCTTATATCTAATCTAAATCTACTTTCTTTTAGTTTAAAACCATTACTCCCGTCCTATCACAACACATCCTACTAAAATGTCTGTCCCCATCTTTCCTATAAGCACCCTTTAAGTACTGAAAGGTCACAATAAGGTCTCCCTAGTTTATATTATATTATAATATAGTATAAATATTAGTTTAATACTAACTAAAAACCACTGATAATATTTCCCCTACAAAAGTTGTGACCAGGGGAAGGAAAAATAAAGAGGGTAGTTATTAAAAAGAAAACCTTTCTTATAGCTTTTAAGTTTTAATGCTGAAATTACTCTTTTCTAAAGATTTGATTGTCAAAATGGCTGTTGTTTGTCATTGTATTGGGACAAAGGGTAAATGGTAGATAACTCTGAAGCCTACAGGTCTGAGCCAATGTGTATATCGATACTGCAAATACGAGAAATTTCTAGTAATAGAAATACGAGGCAAGTCCCTTCACAGGGAAAAAAATACCAGGAGTGCCTCCGGAGCCCTTACACTGTGTTACACTGTGTTTACACTGTGTTAATCTCTGGCTGTGACATGGGAACACAGTTCAAGAAGCCTGAGCACAGAAATAAAGATCTCTCGGTAAGATGTAAGGAGAAGTTAATTTAAAATTTTAAACACAAAATTCAGTGTGTAAATCAAAATAATATTCCACGCGTAAATGCAGGAAGCTCCTATATTACAGTTACATGGGGTGTAGGAGGTTGAAGATCCAAAAGACTACTTTTTCCACTTGTCCACAGTACAACAGGATAGTTGGGGATGGGAAAGTAAACACAGAGATCTTACACCGATTTATCAATATAACACTGATCACATCTCGGGAGCTTGAATAAATACATTGCAGTCTTAGACACATAACCATTTAACCATACTTTTAAAGTATCGTTTGAACATATATATGCCTAATCTATATTGTCATACAAGGATTAATCGGCACATATTGGTGTAATATAGCTTCTAAAAGCAAGTAAGATTTATATATTACTGTTATTAACAAATCAATATTCTTTTTTGTTGTCATTTCCTATTGGTTGGGCTTTTCCTGACCAGATGTGACCAGCTACATTGCCTTGGGAGTCATTTACAAGCTTGCCCCTTCTTTCCCCCTACCTTTCTTCCCTTAATCCCAAAGAGTAACCAGACATCAGCATCTAATAAATCAGCAATGGGCTAGGACAGATTAAGTACATCAAGGGACTGCGCATATTACACCCTGCATGGTTTTCAGTCCCAGTTGTCTTCTGCTGTCTTCCCAGCAATGGACCTCCCCAGCCAAGGGAGGCTTACACCATACACCTACCATCTGTTCGCTCTCACAGCCTTCTCTCACCCTGACCAGTGTGCCCAGCCTTGCAGTCACATCTCCCACAGCCCTCACCCCAAAGGGCCCTACTGCTTACCTGTCTCCAACAGAAATACTTAACACAGTAACCTACTTTGCTGTTATAAAGCATAACCAGAGAACCTGAAGATGTATACGATTAGTAGATGCTCATGAGTTTACCATTGCTCAAATCTCCGTAAATCCCTTGTAAAAGAGGGGACATGGATGATCTACCATGGTTTTAAGCCACGTGAAATAATAACTTGGAGGGTAATTTTTGATCACCAGTGAAATACTGACAAAAACGCCATAATAATATAGCTAAAATACCTACAAGGTATGTAAATTCTCCAAATTGTTTTGCTTATAATCTTGTTTCAGTTATTAAGAAACCCTTGTAAGAAACAAAAAACGTGATAGTCCAGATCCACTAGATGGTAATGGATCTTGAACAACTCCAGTATAATACAGCTTGGAGTTACTCACATCATCAGCCTTTAGTCACCCTGTATATGAAAGATGAGTGACAATTTCTGACCACTGAAAAGGTGAGCACTTCCAGATTCTTCATCATTGTCTGGAAGAAGCTTCCCTCCTCACCACTTATAGGGACATTAGCCACCTCAGGAAGGCACAAGGTATGAGTATCTCACATAACACAAGACATTTTCCATGCGCCCAACCCCCTTGGTTGCCTCTTGGATACTTCGTCTTAATCCAACCTCTACAAACTAATATCTTTGCCACAAAAAACGCATGCATCTTATGGAATTATCATGAAGTAAGCATTTATATACTTGCAAACTAGATTAGTTTTCTTTTAAATTAAATTAGCCACAGTGCCTATTCTTTCCCCCATTCTCCCTTCAGATCTCTCCCCACAATTTTCTAATTGCATCAGTTGGTTTTTTGGTGACTGATTTTCCACCTCCCTCCCCGCATTTATCAGTTTTCCCTGTCTATTTTTCTCTATGTTCCTGTTGCACTCACCAGGTTTTCTCTTTCCTTTGGGTTGTGTAGTGTGATATAACAAGGAAAACCTGCTGGGAAATACACTGAGCTAGGGTGTTCTGGTAAAAATAAACTTTTTAAAAACCTTATATTAACAGAGGATCTGTATTAGAGAACCATTATGAAGTTATTTCAAGGTGAAGGATGCTTAAGTAGCAATATTTCTTAATATGAAGTTAGAATTTAAATTTTTGGTGCATGCAAAGTTGCTTTTATACACACACACACAGATACATACATATAGATAGTCCCCACTACTGTAGACTGCTGGAAAAGGAAAAGATTTCATGTTTGAGTACACACATAAATGCAGTTATACAGTATGTTTATCTTCTCACACAGCAAGGTCAGCAACAACAAAATCAAAGTCAAGCTACTAATAACCATGATTACTTTAGTTCAGATATCTCCATACCTGACACTCAGTAACTAAATTCCTTCAGAGGACTGTAAAAACATCTGTAACTTAAATTACTTCAAGAGAAAGCTGCCAAATTATGGCTAGTAAAACACAATTTTTAAACATATTTATCTTAATCTTTATTATTTCACAGCCAAATGCTCAAATTTTATTTTATCAGTAAAATGATGTTTCTCATACCTTATTTAATTAGAAAACTAAAGCAATCTGGGAGATGTATAATTCATTCTTTCTAGCAATAAATGATTATTTTTGCAAGTTTAGAGGTAATGTATATATTACAACAATGAAGTGATTTTATAGGGAATTAAATTTTACTCTGCTGATAAGAATAAAAAGCAAATCTACCTGCAATTTGCTACATGAATGTATAGATTATACTCTAAATCAAGAACAGACTTTGATTTAACCACATATACTGAGGCTTAAGATCTTGTTTAAATTATGTTAACAAACTGTGGCTTCAAGGTCTCAAAACAAAAGGAGCTAACAGGTAAGGCTGTCGATCAAACCTCAACACCATTGAAAAAAATCAATGAGAACATGGTAGCTATCTCAACTGGTAATCAGCAAATCAAAAAGCCTGATGGAGTACCTCACTGTAATGTAGAAAGTGAGCAGAACTAAATAATAAAGCTAAAATGAACTCTGTGTTTGTTGGGATATACTAGATACCTTTGTTAGTATTTGCTACAGATACAATTTGTAATGGCGAAAAACCCCTCGTTATTGCCTGCTAAGTATTCTCAAGGAGAAGCAAAGGAAGTAGGGTTTATTTATTTATCTATTTATTTTCTTTATGTTGGAGTGACCAGCCTAAGAGTGGTAGTTAGGTTGAGAAATTTAGGTACAGAGCAATAATGACTTTTTTCAATTGCGAGAAACAATTCTTTCTTAACTGCAGAATTAACCCATTTGGTAGTATAGTCACTTGGCATTGTCACAAGAAGGGCGGATCAATCCAGTTGGGGATACTAAAACTTTATCTCTACAATCGTCCCCATTATCATCTCACTGTTACCAAACTTCTTCAGCAGCAGTGTCAGAGGAAACTGGACTGAGAAACAATGGAAACTCCATTGCCTTCAGCAAGGAGCTTAAATCATCTCTTTAACTATAGCTTATGTTCAAATAGCCAAAAACATGCTCAAAGAAACTGAATCCTAATTAACTCTGTTTTAAATCCACATGTATTAACATACCCTGCCCCCTACAAAAAAAGTGATCTTACTAAAGAAATTAGAAACAGAAAACAACTTAAAAATCAAATATTTCTCTCTTGATAAATTCTACATTTAATCAACCTGCCCTCCTCTCTCATCTTTGGAGGCTTAACTCATACTGACATATTTGAAAATGCTGTTCTTTGTTCTAACAGTGATTTTGGTGACCAGTGATTTTGAAAAACAGAGCAGGGATTTTGAAATTCAATATATGGGCTGAAGTACACTTTACATAAAATTCACCCACTATTCAGTAAATACTACAATAAATATATAGTAAATTAAAGTTGTTATAATTACGTAACTGCTGGATGAACAAAGCAATTTGAGGACCACTTTATATTGAAAATAACTTCTCACTCTGGTACCGATGCAAAAAAACCCTACTAGCATCTCTGTCATCTTTAAGCTACTCTTCAAAACTTCTGATTAATAGAGCAAAGTAATCTCCTAAAATTTTGCAAAAAATCTTCTTCCAAGTATCTGAATCTGATTAACCTAGAACAACAATTTTGGACATCTTTATCGTAAAATGTTCATCTATATTCACCAGGTGCCATGAAAATGCAACTACCCTTTGCCCACTCAGTCTAGACCAATGTCAGAAGCTGAAATCCAAAAGAGTGTTTTCCCTATGTCTGGTAAAGACCTCATAAGTTTCTCCACAGAAAATTTAAGCATGGAAATGGATCCTACTGAGTTTCTGAGAAAAACTAATGACGTTGCCTTTAGCTAAGATGTTGTTACTGTCCTTCTATTAGCTGTGTGAGTTCTTCAGACGTAATCTCTCTAAAAGAGTTTATATATACATAAAAAGCATGTCATGTTCTATAACACCCCAGCAAATCTCAGTGACATTTTTACTAAGAAGTATTCTATTTGCCCCTTTCATTTATAATTAAGTCACTTCCTTCATAACTGGCACCTAAACTTAAGCAATCTTCAAAGGCAAATATCTGCACATTCGAGCTTAAGAAGTTAGGTTTCCTTCTCAGTTTCTTTGCTTTGATGAGATGATACTTTATACAGATCTCAGCATAAAACCAGGGTTAGCAAAAGCAATTACCAATATCTTTTCACCAAAAAATAACCCCTGTATGTGTATTCTTATTTGTGTGTAGCTTTTTTCTTTTCATCAACAGTCACATACAAATAACATCTGTGCACAGATCTGAGGAATCAAAGGAAGAAGAAAGAGCAGTGTTTAATACTTGAGGTCACCTGCCCATTACCTGAAAACATAGGCTTTGTTTGAAGAGTTATATGTACAATCAAAGCATGTTTTGCACGAAAAAGAACTTTTATCTTTTTACATAATAT
Source organism: Ibidorhyncha struthersii (assembly GCA_013398815.1). Classification (NCBI taxonomy): domain Eukaryota; kingdom Metazoa; phylum Chordata; class Aves; order Charadriiformes; family Charadriidae; genus Ibidorhyncha; species Ibidorhyncha struthersii. The sequence goes on along the minus strand of VZSZ01002345.1, from coordinate 221,938 downwards.
AACTTTCATTTATGCAACCCTTTCCCCAAACTGTGTCTTTACAATTTTCTCAAAACCTAAACAGCTTCACAGTCTGGTGTAGTCAGTAAACAGTAAAGCAATCAATATATTATTATATATATGTCTACTTAGTTGCTTTACACTTAATTAGGTTTATTCCTTTTACACAATGGGGTATAGTTAAATAGTTTGGGATCAACAGTTCCCTCAGTAGCTTAATGTTATTTAGTTCACTTTAAGATAATCAACAAAAACAAGACCTTGGAAAATGAACAAGAAATTCATGCTTTGTCCCTAGTCCTATAAAGTCAAACATGTAAGAAGAAAGTGGAAAAGACAGTAAGCTCCTTCAGACTTTTTCAGTATCAACAACTTGTCTGAATTTCAGAACCTTTTTTTGACCTATTTGATTCTGTTTATCCTCATCACGTATTTGACGTATTGATATGTTAACACCTGTCTTCAGGCTGTGTTAATGGGTCTTTAGTTTTCAAAAGAAAATACACTTGGATGTTTTCTATGCTACCCTTAAAACATAGAAATGTGTTCCTCTCAGCCTTTCAAATGGGAGATTTTTTGGGCCAGTTTTGTGAATGACTTAACCCGCATCACATGTGCTTTGGCACATGAACTTGCCATGGAACATAGATCTTGCAGCAGAGTTAATCAGAGTCAGTGTTTGAACAGACAGGGTACGATTACCACAAATAGCGAGATGGAGCCTGCTTCACATTTTTGCAGGTTCCCAGGCAAATTCAGGACCGTGTTAGTACAGGTCTTGATGCTGTATTCACTTTCTTCCTTGCTTTCTCCTACATTTAAATAGGCACTTTCAGTCTGTTGCTCATCATTTTTATTTAAGTAAATTTTGTTTATCTTTTAGTCACATTTACACTTCTTCCTGTCATAACTCAAAATATTAGCTAACGCATTAATCTTTCTATCTTGATTTCAGGACTGTTACCTTTCTGTGAGTGTTATGTCACAACTGTGCTCTGCACTGCTAGCAAAACCTCTGTGGTTTAGCTGCCATTCATTCTGGAAACGCTGGATTATCACACAGCCTCAACAGTAAGCAACAAAACCCAACGATAAGTCATTCTTTGCTGTGTTCAATATAACTGATTTTTAAAACATCTCCTCTCTGATGATCAATGCCGTAGCAAGATTTTACAAGGCTTCTGCTTTCCTCCTAAAATTCTCTTGGGGATCCTTCATTGCCCTGCTCTATGCCCTGCTCACCCACCTGCCGTTGGTGGCAAGAGCTGGTAGGACCTGGGTATACTTGTGTGCAGTCTTCACAAAGATCACACGAGGTTTCAAAGGTACACTGCTTTTGCTCTCATCAGTTACTACTCAGAACTAGTAATCCCTGCCCCTATCTGGCTGTGTTTTATACTGCATTCGATGCACCCCTTTGATTTTTTTTTCTTTCTTTTTTATTCTAGAAGCATAAGCTGACAGCTAAAAAGAACCATAATTCTAGCAGTGTCTCCCTTTTATTATTCCATTCAGCTACACTCAAGCATATAATAATTCCTCCTCCATAAAGTGCCTGTACGTACTTTGGTCCTGTATTCACCCGTTACTAATAGCTATACAATCTTATTTTGTTTATAACAGAATATGGGCTTTGTTTTTTATGCTTTTGTATTATGCAAATAAATACATACAGTCCCTCTAGCTTGTAGACTGAATAAAAATAATTCCCCTGTCCTTGAATTCAATAAATGTTTTAAACAGCTTTTATGCAGACATATCACATAGATATTAGTGGCAAAGAAAAAATATTTAAAATCTAATGTCTTGAGAACGGAGACATGCATCCTTTTCTTAAAACATCTCCTGTCTCAAAGATACTTACTTTAAATGCCTGATGAAATAGACTATTTGAGCTTGGAAGGAATTAAGCTGTCTCTTCTATTTTTTATTTATAAATGTATTTTCTTTTACCTTGTTGACTTCTTTTTAACTAACATTGTGTCTTCACTTCAAATGAATCAAGAACATGAGAATATTTGCATTTTTAATTGCATGTTTTCTTGCACAATAGTTCAGATAATAACGCCTCCAAGGACAACCACAGCAACTGGCCTAGCTGCTTAATTATTAATGACCATCGTGAAATTAAGCATGCAACATCCCAAAATGGTGGTAGTCTTCAAACCAGTTAGGCTGTATCTTTGCCTCATTCCAAGAAAGGTACTGGGAAGTTGAGAGTAGTGATCACACCCTTTCTTCTCATCATTCTTCAAGAGTTAACTCTGCAGCCCGGACGCTGCATCCCCCTTAAGTTTCACCCTGGTGTTAACACTGAGCTATAGCTAAATCATTGCCACTGATATTTCATCTAGATAATTTCAATTTGCTGCTAATCAAATAACCATTAGTGTAAAGTGACACAAAATTTCATGATGGATGCAGTGATTTAAACTTGGGAAGCAGGGAATTGTGAGAACATAAGTACCAATAAGTATCTGCTTATGCAGCTTCAAGGTCACAAGTGGACAGATTCAGTAATTGGGTGGCAGTAACAAAAAGCAGAAACTTAGCCAAAATAATTCAAATAAGGAGGTTTAGAGAGTATTACGATTCTTTTCTAATAGCACTGTTGGGCAGCAGCAAGGGCAGGTTGCCCTGTAAGGGAGGAGAGCTGGGAGCTGGGTGTCACAAGACAGGCAGGGTCAGCAGCTTCCTTGGCAAGGAGCCAGGAACTGAAGTCAGTAAGTCACAGGCAGGATCAGGCCTGGTGACATTAACCAGGATCAGCCAAGAGCCCAGCAAGCAGCCAACAAGTCCGTAGTGATGAGGCAGGCCCAAGGTCAAACCAGAAAGTCAAGTCAGCAGGTTGGGATGCAGATCAGGATGAGGGACGTACAAGATGGGTTACAGATGCAGCATCATCATGGCCTCAGCTTAGCTCAGAGGGGCACCAAGCATGGGAGCCTCAGATCTTAGTCACTGCCCCAAGCAAAAGGGGAGGGAGCTGCAGCTGGGGCTTCTTCTAGCTTCTCCTCCACAAAAGCCCTTTTCAGTGAGGTGGCCTCCAAAAAACAGCTAAATTCCTACAAGGGAGAAGGAGAATGTACTTCCTGAGATGCGCTTCAAGATTCACAGAAGTGCATGAAATACAAGGTAGAGAGACTTTGTTTGTTCAGGCCTTCTTTTAGAAAGAACAAGAATACCCATTTCCAGTTCTCTTTTTGTGTTTCATTGGCAGCAAGTATCTTGATTAAAAAATAAAGACCAAACAGACTTTTCTACAAACGAAACCTTACTGTAGTAATTGACAATTTTTGTGCAATGCATTCCATTAGATCATCATCTCCATATTTATCTGTTTTGAATAAGGCAGCAGCATTTGCCTGTTGCTGTAAAGCTGTTAGATTTAAATTTTTGTATACAGAAAATAAACAGTGACAATGCATCAATAAAAATGCTTCTCAAAATAAACTAATCTTGGTAACTGATACCAGGCAGTTACTTATCATATCATCAGAAGGTTTAAACATAATATAAAGAAAAATCTGTACTTGAGGAAATAACAGGTCTTATACTGAATGTATTAAAAAAAAAAAGGTTAAATTTCCAAACCAGATACTTAAATAGAGAGCTTCTAAATAAAAGCACTGGAATAGCTAAAAGGAAGATCTGCCCCAAAATTATTCAAAGCCAAAGCATTACTCTTTCATTAACAACCTATTTCTCTATATAAAGACTTGTTGCTAGTTTTCAAGGAGATGTTACTGTTATGGAAATTTTGCAAACAAAGGGAATTGGTGTTTTTGTGGAAGTTACACCTCAAAATTAGACAGGAAGAAACCCTCACCTCTTCCTAATGTTACCTGGATCCAAAGCCAAGTCAGGGGTGCACTGAAGCACTATTTTGAATTCTCCTGTGCAGTGAAGAACTCTTCATCAAAATATTGAGACTAAAAGTACACGATGTTTCTAGTCTAATGCCCTGCCATGGAAATACAGGAAGCATCAGGAAAATACCCAATGTGCAGAAGAGCTGAATTTCAGCTTTCACTAGGTTTTAGGCAACAGGACAGTTTAGACTTAATGGTATCAGCAAGTTGTGGTAATTTAAAACCTCTATATTGTACTCATTGTGACATTTTTTATTTAGTAACTACATATTTGAAGTGATTTGTCCTTCCAAGCACGGTTCTATACAAACTTATTTCATTTTTTCCATGCAATATTGAAAAAAAAAGAAATTTATAGCAGAGAATGAATGATAAGAGCAACTTCTTCCCACCTTGCACAAAGATCCATAAGAAGGATACCTATGAAAATTTAGAGCTTTAATAACATTATTTTTGGTGACACTGTAAACCAAAGACAGAAACCATATTTCAACCAGGAGTGGCAATAAGTTAAAAAAAAAAAAAAAACACAACAAAAAAACCAAAACACCAACAACACAGGATTTGCTGTTCTCCCACTGCAGCACATTGCAGTTTCATTACTCTGAAAGAAAGTGTATTTTTCCTTTTCTATAGCAAGGTTCCATTATGTGTCCTCTTTGATCTATGTACATTTACATCACAACCTTTGTCTTTTAACCTAAAACTTCTTCGCTGAGAGCACAAACCATTTGGAAGTTCTTTATGCTCAGTCATATCTTAGTCCTGCTTTGGTAGTGGTGCTCAACCACTTGTGGCAGATATACTGCAGAATCTTTATTAAGTCCATCTGTTCAAATGCCTGTTTTCTCTCCCCCTTTATGAGAAGTCACTGTTTTAATAAAGTCATTGTTGGGATGAAGATGAACAGAAGCTAAATGAAAGCAAGTTTTTATAAATACATACTACTTTTTTTTTCACGATTCTGCATTTTTCTGTTAACATTTATAAAGAATAATTATTTTAAAACCAAACGAGCTACGTGCAAATGAGATATGTAAGCTAGTAATCTTTAGCAACAAGCTGGATAGGGAAATATATTAAAGGATTTCTTTATCTTTTTTTTTTTTGTAAACTTGTACTCCAATTAAGATATTTCATGTAGTCTTGGAAACAATACAGTTATAAAAATAGATATTGAAATGAGGTAACATTAGGGAACTAAGAATCACGGATGGTCCATCAATACAGGCAGAAATTTCTGAGAAAATGCTCCCACTGTTCAGGATCATAAAACGTGTTGCAGCTGTAGGACCAAACTCTTTTTTTATCCTGGATTTTCAAGTCAACAAGCAAAGAAAAATACAGTGGGGCCTACACAAATAAGGTACAGCAAGGATTAGAAGGAGTTTTGTGATTCAGGCTATGCACCTCACCTCTATTCCATGCACTAGCAATGACTCAGTTCTGGAAAATGATGTGCATACTTACTCTTATTAATATATATTTAAATTCAGAGCAGGATTAAATTATTCATTAAAGTTCTAAATTCATAGGATCAGCTAAATCCTAGTAACCAAGAAAACTGTAGAATACAAAACTTTCAAATAAAGGAGAATAAAGTGCAAATATCAAACACAGAAAGGTGCTCAAAAAACTAGCAAAAAGATCAGTCAGTGAACAGCAAGCAGCATAAGGATAATTCTAGAAAGCAGCATTGTTTGCCAAACTGTAAAAATGTATGGCAGGAAAAATTACCCTAAAAATATCAAAATCCTAAATGCATAACATTCACTTTCAGAAAACTGAAAAATAGGGCTGTGGGAGAAAAGCATTAGTTAAGAAAACTTCTAGTCTTCACATGTGAAGCCTGGAGGATAATGCAAAGACGTGCTCTTGAGCAAACATCAAAACCTGATGCCACAAGAAATTAAGGGAAGCACAGAGTGTTAATAAGAGAATATTATCAACAAACACAGACATCATTTAAATAAAATCTTGCCAGCAACAGCAAAGAAAAGCACAAAAACATAATATAAATCTGCACATTTAACAAGTGTTTTGGATGTAAAATTTCCTTTTTAATTGATGGTTTTGACAGCATGTGATGACATTTACAGCATGGTACTATGACAAACACCACCAGTGGTTCATGGTATAGTAAAATGAAGACAGTTTGTGAGCTCATCAGAATTACCTAATAGATTAGAAGAAAAGTCATTTGTGAAGGCAGAAATAAAACAGGATACTGCCCGGTACAAGCAGAACCTCTCTGTAGTCTTCTGTCCCTTGAAGGAGTATAGGATAGCAATAGAAGAGGGGATGGAGAGAAGCTGTTCAGAGAGGCACACAGGAAATGTGGGGTTTGCAAACGTAGCTCCTTTGTGAAATTCAAGATGGCAGGCTGCCCTGACAAGATGGAGGAGTGTCCCCAGAACTGCAATAGGCTTGTTTTCCCACAGATGAAAGAAATATTTCCTTGTATGAGACAAAAAAAATAATTTGAGAAATATCTTTAAAAGCATCTAAAATTGCCAAAAACCAGAAACGTGCATAAGCAATATAAGACACGCAAAAAAAAAATGCTCAATACTCCAAATCCAGGACCGCTTTAATGCCAGCTTTAACCAATGCCGCCCACTCATGTGTTTCAGTTTCTAGATGTGTTTTGCATTATCTGGTCAAATATATCGATGTTTTGTTTATAAAACTAGTAGAAATAATACCACTAGCAGTATTTAGCATTACAATTGCTCTTATGGTAAGAGAGACAGACTGTAAAAAATTAGAATATTACCTACCCTTAGGAATAGCTTTGCAGACTTTCCACATTACAAGATTTAATCTTAGTCCATTTCTAATTTTGAAATTGTTGTTGTTTCAAGCTTCAGACAAAAACCCAGATTTTTTTTTCCCTTGCTGACCTTCTTTAAACCAGTTTTTATAGAAATGCCTGGAGGAAAACATATTCTCGGCATTCTTAGCTTTTAAGGTGGGCTGCAGCTCGAAGCAAGTGCTGTGTGATTCAGTCTCCCCTTAGATCAGACCCTACTCTGAAGTTCACTAACAGCATTGATAATTAAACATTAGCATTTTCATCACATGCCACAAAATCAATTGATTTGTCATCTCTGCAGGTCTAGAGAAACTAAACCCCCTTCCAGCTTTTGAGAGATCTCAGTGTGGGATTAGTTAAACAGCAAGTTGATGCTGAAAAGGCATGCCCTGAGAGCCAGTAGTAGCAGTGAGCTCATCACGAGGCAGAGGCACATTTACTGGGGCTGTGGAAGAGCCAAGGTCAGGACAAAAAAGAAAAGAGAGAAATCCATGCAATAAGAGATTAGTTCTCGGGGCTGTTCCTTTCTTTGCAGATTGCAAAAATTCTTTATAGGTGTAGCTCTGGGGATTTATATAGAGAAGACTTTTCATTTTCTTTCTCTTTTTTCGCTTCTGCCAGAATCTTTGTGAGCTCCACACTCAAATAAAAACCTTAGCGGTACAGAATGGATTAATACAGGATTACAAGAAAAAGATTATATTTCTGGATCCTCTCATTTCTTTTTAAAAAATGTATATCCCAATATTACATTGCATGATTCCTTTATGCAGAGCCATATGTTAATATTACTGTCAAAAGAAAGTAATTTTTTAAAAGTAGCTGAGATTTGTGAAGAATCCAAAGAAGATTTATCTAGCTTATGAAGAATGTTAACAGCACTATTCATTAAAACTCCAGAATAATTTAGGATTTAAATGTGTTCTTATATCATACACATTTAGTATTTGGCTTTGTATTTGGCTTTTTAGATCCAGTATTACCTGACATTATATTTCTTCCCTTTCCTGCTTCAAATACTTCATGCCCCCTGACATTCTTGTGTAATAGAAATTCCAGCACAAAATATCATGGACTCTCCCTGCTCCTTTCATCCTAAGAACAATATTTCTCTGAGATTTTCCAGTCACCAGCATTTGGTGATCTGAAAGGTCTGATCCTGCTCCTACTGAAGTCAGTTGAAAAACTTCAAATAACAGTCAAACAGCCTCCCCAGCTCTTTGTACACCCTTTAATCCAGAATATTTTAAAATGAAAAAAATCCTATAAAAATAAAGTAATAGTAACTTCCTTAGAGCTAAAGCTCCCAGAAAACATCACAAAACGTGAAATAATTCCAACGTTTCTGCATGTTTTAACTCATTTGAGCATAATGAACTTTGAATTCTGGTTCTGACCTGAGACATACAATAAACTACACAGCACAAAAGGCTGGCGTTGCAGTTTGATTAGATTACTTTCTGTGTACAAGGAACTGGGCTGAGACCACTGTGCTGTACTGTTAGCCCAAACACTGCTATCCAAAAGTGAAAGGCTACTTACTGCCTTGAAATATTGCCTTGCAATGTGCAAATCCTCATCCCGTCTGATGAATTACTAAATTTAAAAATCAAACATGCTGTTTCTCATTTGATTCTCCAGAAACAGTTAAATCTACGAACTCACAAAGATCAACAAATGGTGAGACACTAACACAAGTTGCCCGGAGAAGTTGTGGATGCCCCATCCCTGAAGGTGTTCAAGGCCCGGCTGGATGGGGCTTTGAGCAACCTGGTCTAGTGGGAGGTGTCCCTGCCTGTGGCAGAGGGGTTGGAACTAAACGGTCTTTAAGGTCCCTTTCAACCTATGTTTCTACAAAATACCAAATTCTAACAGAAGATTTTATAGGATCAATTCATCTTTTCTATTTCTACAAGCATACACAACAGAAAATGGGGTAGATCCAGGCCTGGGTTAGACCTAATTTCTCTTTCTAATTTCTAGGCAGAAGAGCTATTAATGTAGGCATGTTCTGTGGGAACAGAATCAGTCATTTATAAAAGGAAGAATGAATAATCAGTCACAGAAATAAAGGTTTTATGGAAAGTTTCTGCCATTCATTTTTTCAATCTGTACCATGCAACAGGCGTACAAAACTGAAGGTCAGCAGTAAAAAATGTGGAGAGATACAGGGGTTCATGTAGGTACTCCATGACATACATGTGTCTGTATCATGCAAGCTGGTTCATCCTTTTTTTTTTTTTAATAGATATTAGGATAAAAGACATTTCTTTTTGTGATAGATAAATTCAGGGAAAAAAGAAAAAAGAAATCTATGTTTTTTCTCTGAAATCAGCTCTTGCAAAGTTCCTTTTTGCTCTTACCCTAATGTTGCAAGTTTGCACTCAGACCTGCTCAAACTTGAGCTCATGAGTCAGCAATGCTGTCAAAGCTCGAGTGAGACGGGAGGAATTCCCTTCTGAAACAAACTCCTCTACACACAAAAGTACAGAAAAAAAGTCTGCAAAGACATCCCAACATCAGAGAGGAATATAAGTTATTACAAGAACCCCTTTCAAGTTGTACCTAGCATATATTCCTCTAAGTCCAGTTTGTTGCACAACTGCAGAGCAGGATAGGAGGAACTATGACCCACCCACTTCACCTTTTCAGGGAGCAAAAATAAAGTTAGCAGAAATAAGCAAGCCCTTCTAGGCTACACTCCATTTGTCTAAAATTAAATGTTTTAAAAGCCTCTCAGAAGGAATAATAGGCAAACAGTATCTTAACAAGTAAGCAACATTAACTTGTCAATAATTCAACTAATCAGCTGCTATAAATAGTGAAAGACACTGATAATTTATGCAGATACTGAAATGTATACAAGGTCAGCAGCAGAGTGATATGAGTCACCTACCTGTAGAAAGATCTGAACCCTAGCTGTTACATTTCATAAGCTCCTTTTACTCTATATTACTTTAAGCATAAATAACATGACATGCAAGAGTCACATGCTTGATTCAAAATGTAAGACTGAATGCAGTTATCTTAATTCATTGCCAGATTCCTCCTCTTCCCCTAGCAGTGAGAAAGTTGCTTGCTCTGCAGCTGTATCCTCAGGTGGTTAAATGATCAGTTGTTTATTTATATTCACTGACCTAAATGATTGCTTCAATAAATGTGGGTATCTGCCTTCTCTGGGATCTTAAATCTTGACAGTTGGCTGGAAGAGTTGTTAAACATTTCTTCCTACAGGGTTAACTCTTTCTACCAGCAGGCTTTTATATTTTTGAGGTTCCTAAGCAGGTAGAAACCGTCTTTTATAATCTGCATGAGCATAGACATTTATTGACTTCCCTGTCACCTGTGTTTGCACAGAGATTAGACTGGGTGTGTTTTATTTCAGGTGCTGCAAATTCAAGCAGAAGCAGCTGCTTCACTTCACCTACCTAATCTTGACTCCCAATTTTCTCTTCATAAAACATTCCCTTGGGACAGAGTCCACTCCAGCAACTTGGCATAATTCCATCCCTCAAAAAGTTTTTGCAGTTAATAAGGAACAGTATGTGAAATGAAGAATACTTATATAAAATGAAGTTTTCATGTAGCTTTCTTTTTAGTCTGCATTATTCTTACTGGATAGACAGAAAAAGTCTTATGGGTGATAGATGTGAGGAAAGAGATTGTCAGGTTTTAAAGTTAAAATTTTCAGGTTTTTCATCAAGGCTGCTGAATGAATTTGACCTGTGGCTCAAAGACATGAGTAACATAAAACTTCAGGTTCTAGTGTAGCGGTTTTATTTATCCTGCAAACATCAGGCTTGGAAATAGGTCAAACCATTTTATTTTATTCTGTTGCACCACTGTTCCTCAGTTCTGAGGCAGGGGAGAGTCTTCTAGGAATAAGAATAATCCTGCCTTTTACCTTTCAATCCATGCCAACCATACAGAGATTTAATAATGGATAACAGTCACTGATCATTAGAATGATGGACAGCTAAGTCTGCTAGGAGCTGAACCAAGAGCAACAACTAATTTTGTAGGCACTGGGTAGAGAAACTTAACACTTGCACTATAAATTGCATCTCTTACATTACGCTCCAAAAGAGCAGCAAAATAAAATTTAAAAAATTCGTGACAATACAATTTCTATTAATGATTGCACCACAGACTTACGTGAATCATACTCAATACAGGCTGGCAGTAGAAAGAAGCCTACACCTGAGGTTATCTCGTGGTCCATGCCTGGATATTTAAACCAGGGAAATGAAAATGTTTATCGCCTTTTACTAAACTCCTGACCAAAATAACCTAGCTGGGTGTTTCAGGCTTAAAAAAAAAAAAAAAAATTTTTTCTGACTCCAGAGAGTTGAGAGATTTTACTACATCAACAATGCTCTGCTTCAGGGAGCAGTGGACTCAATGACTCGATAAACTAAGTATGTATCTTAATGTATTTATTTTCAGGATAATGATCAGTCCCTTCAATAACCACCTCTTGTCTTCTGCTTATCGTTATACAATCGTCATTGTATAGCATTTGAAGTATATGTACTTGTGCAAGAACAAAATTAAAGTTTGTCTAATATACTTAACATAGACTCCAGTATTTGCCATAAAAAATTTATTGCAAATATTTTTACTTTGAAAAGGTACTTTTTAATACCTTAGGATCATTCCGTCGTACATGCACAATCTCTTACTCCATATGTATTTATACTGAAACCGATGGGACCGCTCAGAAGCAAGAAATTGAGCAGAGCTGGCTGAATTTGGTCCTTGGACGACCCATATACACTGTCGAAATATTGGTTTTTCTGAAATCAGTAAGACAACAGCCTTCTACTGACCTTCAGCTAGGTCAGTATTACATCTTAGTGAAGGCTGTCTGGATTTTTCCAGCCTATATCTGTTTTCTTTCCTTTTTTAACATATTCTCACTCCATTTTCATTCCTTTCTTCTGTTTATGAGTGTTTTAAAGACAACAATGTATTTTAAACAACATGTTAAAAACCTGGATGTCCTTAATATGTCATTTTATCCTTTTTTTTCTTTCATAAGACTAATTTCTCCTTCCATCTTTCCCAGAAACTCCGTTTCCTGTTCTTTTTCTCTTACTTGCCGTTTTTTCCTCTTCTGCTAACAACTTTTCTCCACTCTTTTTTTTTCCTCATCACAATAGATCCTCAAATTACTCAGACACTAATTCTTTCCTTTTTTCCCAGTGCTACACAGCATAATGCCACTGTAATTGCTGTGCACACATTCTTTGCCAAATAGTGGCTATTCCCAGAGGAATTTGTCAATCCCAACAGACCAAATTAAGTATAGTACCAGTGATGATAAGAATACAGATTTACCAAGACTGCTCTAAAATAAAGGGAGGAAACCTTGTGCCCTGCACCAGCAAGATTGAAAACAGAATCAAAGAGTGTATGCAGAAAAAGGAGAGACTGGTTATGTATGGTAAATCTAACCATTTCAGAGCAAGGTAATTATCTTGTCGTTTGGCTGACAGGCCATTTTACAGAAACCTCTTCGCATAATCTGTCTACAGTCATGGCAGTATTTTCAAACAGAAGACTTAATCTTGGGACTCGGCTGGTCTCACCTCTCTGTGGGTACCAACTGCTTAATCTGATCAAGCAGCCGTGACTGTGGTGCATCCTTATTCCCATACGTAATCCAATCTGGGCTAGACCAGTGGTTTTGTTCAGTGATTTGGGGAGGTAGACAATTTACCACAGAATTACCTCTTCTTCCTAAAACTTCTCACTGCTCTAGAGTTTGCTTTGTATGTTTGAACTATTTAACTGTAAATATAAGAAGCACTTTCATGTTTACAGTTATGCACAGAAGAGTGAGACTTATTCTTTCAGCTCAGGCTCTAAGCAGTGCTGAGAAATTTGTAAGAATACACGATGGATTATTTTCGTGTCTTTACTCTGCTTAGGAGCTGAATCTTTCCAAGACAAGTGTTGACTTTAAAAGGTAGGCAAGAAAACACAAGTTACAAATCATTCTAAAATTCAATAACAGATCATGGAAAACTCATACTATGCTGCTTGCTTGAGCAAGACCTCCTTGTAGACAATTACAACCCTCTATTTGCATATGTTGTATGGCAGATGTTGGAAGCACAGCATATCTGATGCATGTAATTATAGACCTACCTTCTCTATCACTGCTTAAATACTGAAGCCCTTATTTAGGCACAGGTTCAGTGCAGAAGAAATTAAGAGATCTTTCTAACTTAGCGATACATTTAGAGGCTCAATGGCAGTGGAGCTGCGCAGGTCCCTGTGCTGGTTAGAAGCTTGAGGTGTGAGTCAAAGCTCCAGTGCTCACTCTAGAACGTCCTTGCATGTTTCAGGTTGCTGCTAGATACAAACTATTTTGCTCAAAGCTTACACACTCACTGAAACAAATTCCCATAATCCAGAACAAGGATTTTATCATGTCTTCATTTCTAATTTGGCTGGCTGGGACTCAAAATATAATTAGCTCTATTTTTCATTCACAGTGGCAGTTATGAGATCTTTTATGCTGCTGAAGCAGTTAAAGAACAAGTTTAGGAGGGAATAGCAATAAAAAGTATCATTCAAAATATACCTCTAGTCAAGATCTTCCCAAAACACTCACGAGGAGTTCGTATTTTTAAATGATATGTCTTATTCAACCGAAGAGTAAGCTGATGATTGTATCCTAAAGCTGACTTGCTGTTTTCTTTTCTCTCATTCCAGCAATACAGATAACTGGGAAAGTGGTAAGGGTGCATTTGCAACATACATACTTTTTTAGTCTCTGTTTTTATATATTGCTGCTTCACCCAGAAATTTTTATATTTATTGGAATTTAGACCTAGCATCAAAAATTGAATGGCTATATAAATCCTCAGGATGAACAATTTCATGCCAGTTTTCCAAGATATTCATATGGTCTGCTCTGGGTGAAAAAATAGTTTGAAAAAAATATTGTTCCACTATTTAGGTTGATTTTCTTTTTCTATCCAATACAAATAATGTAAGAATTTTAAAGGTAAATATTTTAAGGTTTTCATAAGAAAAATCAGTGTAAAACAGACTTTCTGGAAACACGTTTTTATTGCCATAGAGATGCAGTAGTACCTTTGAAAATTCAGTGTACTGGTTTATTATTGATTAATCACATTCATAATCTTGAGATAGTATTTTAATATTTGTCCTCCTTTAGTCTGTGTCACCTCAGGACCCCATCTTGACAATTTACTTGCCACTAACAAAGTACCTGTGTCTTAGTAATTGATAGGAAGGAAAGGGAAACTGGGAAAGCAGAGAGATGTTACCTCTGCACTGCAAACAAATCACATGCCTTAAGGCATTACTATCTATGGCACAAGGTCTTGCTCAGAGTGAATAGAAATAGAGAACAATTTAGCAAAGTTTATTTTCTGACTCAAAACTGTGGAAGAAGGAAAAAAAACCCAAATCTGTGACTGTTTGAGTACATACTCACTGTTTCAAAGACAGATTGTCAGCTATGTAGTTTTGATTTGGGCTGTGGAAAAGATCCAGTCTCTCAATAGGGTATTGAGAAACAATTGTTCCTCGTTTCACTAGAAACACCACTTTTCATTGCTATTCACACTAAGCAGAACCTCATGCTGTGGATCATGACTTACTGTGAATGGGGAACAACTCCTTTTGTAGTCCTCTGGTTTGTTTCATGTATTGGTGTAAAATAATGATGGAGCCATTTCCTTCTTGTATCTTCCCTGCCACTTTATGAAATATGTCCCATGACACCACAAGTGAAGGAGCAGGAAGTGATCCTTCATGCACAAGCACTACAACTGTCCTGGGATGCAAAGGAGACAGGGTGAAGGAAGAAAGAAAGTCAAGTCGTCTTTATCCCTGGTTTCTCCTTTGTCTTATCTCTCATTGCTAGTTATGGGCATATTTCAGCTTAAAGCGAATTGTAGTTAAAATCCAGTTCTTGGCATCCTAAAGACAACATTCCTTTCCAAAGTCCCATAGTTTTATTTGACATTCTTCTTGGTACAATGCAAATATTATCTGTGGTAATTCTGACTCCTATTTTGTACTAGTACTGGATATAGTGACACTAGAAATTTAATGACAGGATAGACAAGATGAAACCATGTATAGCCCTAAATTATCAGATAACTGAACAGTGAAATTGCCAGAATCTTTAAAGAAACTCTGTCTAGCAGAGCAAAAGGAAAATTCCGAGAATCAGACAGCCTTGGACAAAGGAGGTCAAAAATCACATCCTCTGAAGCTTATAAAAGTCAACATTTAATAGTTCAGTGAGGGTACACCACACTAAATAGGAAAGAAAATTAAAAAAAAATGGACTTTTTGAACACATGCAAGTCTCCTGTTAAACAACATAGCTATGTAGCAAAAGAATTCAAAGCAGAGTCTAAATTTTTCTTCAAGAAGAGCAAATAATATAAATCAGTATGAACATACCTAACCATCAAGTAGGTGACAGAAAACCATGAGAAAATGTTATGAAGCTATAGCATTTACTGAATCAAGAGAGTAACAGAAGTGTAGTGGGAACTCAGACTTTTCTGGGTAAAAGTGATGCTTCAGCATATCAGACCCACATGTAGTTTTCATCATTGTTTAGTGGCAGAACCCTTTGGCAACCCTAATTTTAGCCAGACAGGCTACCACAACCAGGAAAGAATGGAGCTATTCTAAAATCACTTATTTGGAATACTTGCTCTGAATTACAGATTATTTTATTTTACTGAATTTCTGACAAGACCACCAGTAATCTACATCTCCAGTTCAAAGCAGGAGTCTGATTAATTTTAGAGAAACAAACATGTAAATACTATTTAAAAATAAAATTTCCATTTGGAATAATTATTTTCATATATGTGTTAAGTCGCTTACCTAGATCTTTAGACACAAACATTTCTAGGAACTTGTCTCTCTTCATTCAGCATGCAGCTTGCAGTGAGTATGATCCACTCCGCAAAACACAGTTAAAATAATGTTATTCTATACACTAGTCTAAGTTCAGGGTAGCCTGAACACAAGGGTGTACTCCCTGCTTAGGAGTTTGAAGCTGATGATTTTTCTCAGATACTCCTTGGAAGCATTGTTACTATGAAGCATAATTTATCTTCTACCCAGTGTCATCCGATTCCTGCATAAATAATAATATCTTCCCCAAAGACAGTGCTGATGGTCACTGCACTATCTCTCCACATCCATGTCTCTAAAAGCAAATAGTGAGGAAAGTTATCCTCAGACAGACTTTTCTCTCTCCTATTATCTTTGAGCTATATTCTAGATAGACTGCATAAAGCCAAGATGCACAGAAGAAAAATGTACTTGCTTTTGAAACACTGACAGAATTTAGTTCTTTAATGCTATGCAAGAGGATAAGTTGGGACAGAAACAACTGAACAAAAATGTTCTAACTAAAGTAAAAGGTTCTGCTGGTAGTGATAAATGAGCCAGCAGAACCAAACATAGCAGGTGACCAAATAACTCGTGTAGGACTTCCTTTACTCATTTTAGGAGTCTTTCTATCAAAACCAGTGAACTATTGTGAACTTTTGAATGAGTAGCTTGTAGTTTGCTAAATTTAGTAAGCAGTCTGTTTCTTAACATGCCTTTGATACTTAAGATGCTTTGACCTGCAATAACGTGCAAAAAATATGGTAATTCTTTTGGTGCAACTTAATATATCCAAATTAATGGGTTTTTAATAAAGTAGGGAAAAGTAGAAGTAAATATTTCCTTAAACACTAAGTAAAATGGTGGATACTAAGCTCTCATTAGAACATGAAATTAGATCACACTAATTTATTAAATGTAACATTACTAATTAGATTGAGTCAAGTGTTAGGGTATATTAAAAAATCTTTAAAATAGAGAAAAAAATGTTAAATCTTGCTCCTTATCTAATATAGGGTCATTAACGCATGTTTTCAATGATTACTTGGACACAGATTGTTCTTCACTGTACAATCAGTCAGTTTTATTTATTTTGTAGTCTTCTCAAAGACATAGTAGCCTACAACTGCAGGATATGTTCGATCCTTCACTGCACACTGACACACAAGTAGATATTTCCAGAACAATTTGAGTTGCGTGCTACCTCAGCCCTACTGGATGCATGAATCACAGTGGTAGAACCTGTGAAGACTGTGTGAAGGCCAAGTTAAACGGTGCAACCAGAAAACTCACTTGAAACTGCAAAACCACCACAGTTTAAATTTCTAGCTAAATGACAGGTAGCATTTTTGTTCTTACAGAAATGCCAGTTGTGGTGCAAAATAAGTAGTGTACTGCACAAAGCAAATTCTGCTGGGTTTTTTTCCGCATGCAGAGATTTCCACAGAGAGACTATTGATGTGATTTTGCATCACAAGTACCAAGGAAGGTCAAGTCCTTCCTTACAAGGAAGTTAATACCAGCTGCATTGATTCAAATGAACGAGTAGGAGGACAAGGCTGCTTTACTTTGGGTTACAGATTTTTCTTCCTAGTACAAAAATGCTTTCTATAAAGCCCCCTATGAAAAGACACGATGCAGAGAGTGGGTATATTAGTGGCACACTATAAGGACGGATTTTACACTTTACCTACTGACACAATGATAAAGTTACAGCTATAGCAACTTATTCAAAAATCAATTCCTTGTTACAGACTTTTTACAATTGCGCTAGAAGTGTCTTGAAAAGATCTGCTGTTCCCACTGCAGCTGTAAAATGTACTGGCAACTATTCACGTACCTTAGAAACGATAACTAATAAATCACTTATTGCAGTAGCGACAATATTGTCTGCTATATTGAGACATGATAGTTATACTTATCTAATAAGGTAGAGTAACTATGATCACTGCAGGAAAATGTGTTTAGTGTTTATTTCAACAGATTTTCAAATCTTAAAAAAACCCCTATTATATCGAAACCAAGTAAGAAACTCAAGAAAGTTACATGTTAGATGTTATCTATTAGCAACAACCTGCCTTTTTTTTTTTTTTTAAAAAAAAGCTTATTATAAATAAAAGAAAAAGAGAAAACTTCAGCGATGATAATAAGAAAGTCCTGTAACTGGTAAGGCAATGTTCAGCAAACATAAAAGAATTATAAATGAAAATTTAAATCCTGAACCTTTTCTCATATTTCATAGTTACACAACCGTTTTTATATTTCCAAGGAAGATGTATCTACAGGAAAATGTGTGACTGGATGGGCTCTTCTTTTATCCCCCCCCCCTCCCCCCCCCCTTCTGTTTCATCTCACAGCTTGATATGGCTAAGGAACACTGTGGCAACAGTAATGAGAAAGAAGATCATAAGTTAATCAGAGATCATAAAACTATAAATACTTTATCTCAAAGTTGACAATGTAAGCTGCAGGAACAACTACTTGATAAACTTCACAAAAGATATCACTGAAGAACTGAAGTTGCAGCTGAAGGCTATGCTGCTTCTCAGGTGAAATTTTGGGAATGGACTGGGAGAGGGGTGCCAAATGCAGCCTGAACACCAAATGAATTTGAAACAAAACATAGCTTTATGGGGTCACAACTGAGGGCGGGGGAAGATTTTGAAAAACTACCAAAATTTCAAAGCTGCACAGCAGAAGAGAAATCCCCTGAAAAGGAATGTGACAACGGAGAAAGAAACACTGAGAGAAAGGATAACCCTCCTGTTTTTATGACCATAACTCTGTAAGAAATTTCAGCCACTACATTAACTGCATGCCCAGATGAAAGCAAATATGAGACCAAAGCAACTCAAATGGCTGTTTGTTAATACGAGTTAAACATTGGTAAACAACTGCTTTCAGAAATTGTTGAGAGAGATATGAAACCATTCATTGTAAGAATAATAGAAATGCAAAACAAGACCATTTGTAACTGGGATACAGCTGGCTGAAAGAGTTCACTGTTTAGAAAGGATGGAATTAATATTAAAGATAGTAGTATAGTACTGTGTACTCATAAAAAAAGACTGATTAAATAAAAATAACTTTCCCCTTAGGTTAAAAAAAAAAAGAAAGGCAAACTTTATGGGGATATGTTAATACTTCTCCTGCATCAGTGCTGGAGGGTGGTTAAATTTTTTTGCAAGTTTATGTGACATATATAACGTAATGTTACTTTTATAATTCTTACTGACTTTTTAGCTTTTATCTTCTGATCCATATTAATTCACAATGGTAAGTCTCAAGTTTGCTTGGATATGACTATGCAGTCAATTCTTAAATCAATTAGTCACTCATGCAATTCTCATAAAGACTGAAGATGCTGTGAAAAAATCTACAATATTTGGTTGAGGAATCCCAAGATAATTAATTTAATTTCAAATTGGCAACCAAGACAGAAACAGACCAAAACCTAAGGGACTGGCTTTTAGTATGGCAGACAGAAAAATTAGGAAGATGGTTAATAAAGTTGACAGAAGAATCCAAAGATTTGAATGTGGAGGTGGAGGCACTGAATTTAAATAGAAGTGCAGTATCTGGAGTCCTCGCAAAGAAAAGAGAAAATCAGAAGATTGACAGACTACTTGGATAAGTAAGCAGAAAAGACAGAATTTTAAGAGCAAGTAAGTGAAAATATCTATAAAGATATGGATAAAGGATCATTGAGTTACATAAATCAAAGTCAGAAATACAAATGGCCATAAGCATATTTGGACTGCACTTTTCTAAGTAATTCAAAATAGCAGAAAATTAGTTATCTAGAGTAATGGAAATTACTGCATCAAATATAGAAGCGAGATTACTTTGCTAAAACTGAAGGGCAAGAAAATCCACAAACTGGGATATTTATAGAATTCTGGTAGCAAATTTTCGGTTAATCATTCAGTGTAGAGGTTGTAACATGGAACTAACAAATAGAAAGCCTGCTACTATTCTTACTGTCAGAAGTATGTACAGAGGAAAAAAAGGAAAGCAAAATGCCTCAGCTACAAGCTTATTAGTTTGACTGCTGTTCAGAAACAACTCAGAAATGAAATGACAAAGAAAAGGTAATTGCACATGGAGGGAAGTGAACTAAAATCAACATGGTTTAATCAAACATGAGAATGTGCCTTTGTTGCCTTATCACACTTCTCAGACAAATGCAATGCATCCATGCTAATTCATCTAAATTTAAGAAGAAACTCTGATATAAATTCCTCATAGGAAATTATTATTTAATGCAGAAAAGATCAGGTTTTAAACACGGGCTGTAAAATGCATAAAGAATTGTCTAGCAGCAAAAAAAACCCCACATAAACAGAAAACCACCACCACCAAAAAAAAAAACCACACTGCAAACAACCAAAAAAAGAGTTATGTTGGAAGGTAAGTTATCAGGGAAGATGTAACAAAGATGTTCCTTAATAACTGATCTTGAGACTGATCCCATTTATTATTTTCACTGGTGTCTTTAGTAAAAGGAATTATGGCAACGACAAATTTCACAGGCAGTATTACTACTGAAAAGTGTATTATTGTCCTTCAGAAGGAATTAGATTACAGAAAAGACATGAAATGTGAATGTGCAAGCTGTAATTTCAGGCATTTCTGTAAAGAATAACAAGAAGAATATTTGTCCTAAAATGAGAGAGGCTATATTGGTTGATCCTACTATTGCAGGGGTTCATTATGACTGGACTGAAAAAACCCAAATGAGTTTCTAATGTGCAAGAACTGATAAGTCTTCAGAGATGGGGAACTAGGTGTACTTATCTACAAAGCACTGAAAATGTCTCATGGAGAATTATTTATAGATGTCTGATGCATATTTAAAAATACAAGATTTATCTAAACCAGGTTTGTATGTAGAAGGGTTTCTAGGCTTATTAGAGGAAAAACATGACATTAAAAAAATCTAGCTTTTTTATGCCAGTAAAACAAAAGCTGAAATGATGTATAGTCACTCATCATGATGAGTTTAATTTATGTTACTTAGTGGTATTCAGCTTTTTTGTATTCAGTAAGAGCCAGCTTCCACTGCTCACTGTAACTGTAATTATTCTATGATTCAATGACTTGTACTGAGAATGTTCTTGAGTGATAATGGAGCATACTATGGTTAGTCTGCTTAGATACGGTATTAGCAGTTTTCTAACCATCAGAGGCTGAAAGTTCTTGAAAAGCTCATCAACTCAGAGGCAAAACATTTTGAGATTTAATTTTACAAGTTCATGAACAGTAAAGGAAGATTAAGGGAGAATATAAGGCTAAATAAGCAATCTTCTGACATGACATTTTGAGAAAATGAATTGTTGGCATATTTAAGAGGTTGGCAGTGGATTGCTTTGCATTGTGCTTTTGCATTTAGTAGTCTTTAAGCTTCTGTAGTCACGGAGTTTTACTGAGGAATTCTTCAAGTGACAAAAAGATGTATACACAAGAAGTGTGCAGAGATAGAAGTTAGGAAGCATCCCAAACCCTTACCTCCCCTTTCAGATCATCAGCAGAATTGCAAGGTGGGAAGAAAAGTGCACATGTATGTGGCTGTTCAGCTTTTATCAGAGGCGACCCATATCCGAATGGTTCATAGGGCAGAAGGAGGAGTCTGTGTCCGTATACAGCTCCCTAGGTACACACGGAAAAGAAAAATATCCCAGCAGAACTAATGATGCATGTATGTCTGGAAGACATGGAGGAAATCTATAAATCCTGTATCAATGTAATAATATCAATCATTTGATACAAGGCAGAAAATCCATGTCAAACTCAGGACAGCTGACTGATCCTTTCTTGATCTGTAAAAAGCAGCTAATAAAATAGAATCCCTACCTACCAATCCCTTCAGTATTTCCTCTCTCATGTGTTTCCTTCTATCACTTATGTAAAGTAAACTTACATGTATAATGCAGTTCATGTCACGACTAAAGAAAGAGGAAGAAAATTCTGAATTCTTCTTCACTTACTATCACTACAAGGTTCAGAATCTGATTCACAGCAGCACAATACTGTCAACTCTATAATTTTAGGATGGCTCTTTATGGTTTTCCAAGAAATCTAGGCTCTGGAGCCATGAAGTAATCATCATGAAGAAAATATGTCTATGTGAAGGATAAAACTTCATTAACTTCTAACTGTGAAGCTGAACATCTATGAGTTATCGGTTGTGCTGGTTGCTCAATTTGTTGCCAACAATACAAGCATACAAAATATATTGACCTAGTCTAGATAACAAGTTGAAAAATGATAACAAAATAATAAAAGCCTATTTAGTTTATCCTTAACACAGTTCCAAACACACTCACCCAGTAGTTCAGGTTGACAAAAAGTAAATAAAAAAAAACAAACCAGAAACATTATTTTTCAGGTCATATTAAAAATAAAAGTGAAACACACATTTAATCTTAATTCTGCCCCATCTCTCTGCCTGTAGTCACTACCAAATGGGGATCCAAAGATCTTTATATAGGAAAAGTGTAGTAGACACCAAAGTTTCAAAAACACAGACTACAACACGCATACAAATCATGTCTTCGAAGCTCAAATTATAACACTCAAATTATAGTTGTAAGTTTCTCACATAATTATATACGGCCTACATGCCCACTAGTGGCTGAATGTACACTGGACCTTAAATTCCACCAACGTTACAGAAAGCATTTTTATGTAGGATGCAGGAATAATTTGCTATGCTGAGGTACAGTTCTATTTCTCTTATGCTCCAACTTTACACTTAGCAAAGGTAGATGGTACAAAGCCTCAAAGTAATTTTAATAGTGTAATTATTTTAAACTGTTTAGTTCATCAAGACATCTAGTGCTGCTCTAAAGAAATCTAACAGTGAAGTTCATAATGCCGAAGTGTTTTGACAGTGAGTAATCTAGCTGGTTTTACACCTTCTCTGCTCTTTTTGCTCAACAGTAAAAACAGCTATAAAACCCTTATAGACATCTTATGCCTCACAAGATATGATATTCATACAACCAGCACAAAAGCAGAATAAAAAATAAGCTTAGGGTAAACTCTGGGGTGCCTTTTTGGCATATTGATTTGTAGTAAAAAGGCTATTGCCTATAGGTATCACAGAATCACAAAAAGACGAAGGTTGGAAGGGATTTCTGGAGGTGATCTTGTCTAACCCCTCCTGCTCAGGCAGGGACACCTAGACCTGGTTGCCCAGGAACAAGTCTGGATGGCTTTTGAATACCTCCAAGGAGGGAGATTCCACAACCTCTCTGGGCAACCTGTGCCAGTG
This sequence comes from Ibidorhyncha struthersii, assembly GCA_013398815.1. Lineage (NCBI taxonomy): Eukaryota > Metazoa > Chordata > Aves > Charadriiformes > Charadriidae > Ibidorhyncha > Ibidorhyncha struthersii. Next base: position 199,074 of record VZSZ01002345.1, on the reverse strand, counting down.
TTCAATCACTCTTATAGTATTAAAGTGTTTCCTGATGTTCAGAGGGAACTTCCTGTGTTTCAGTTTGTGAAACAAAAACAAAAACAAAACTTTGCACCTTGTCCTGTCACTGGGCACCTCTGCAAAGAGCCTGTCTCTGTCTTTCCTACTCCCTTCACTTCAGGCATTTATATACATTGATAAGACCCCCCTCAAACCTTTTCTTCTCCAGTCCCAGCTCTCTCAGCCTTTCCTCATAGAATAGATGCTCAGGTCCCTTCATCGTCTTAGTGGCCCTTTGCTGGAGGCTCTCTAGCATGTCTATGTCCCTCCTGTATTGGTGAAGCCATGCTGAGTGCTCCTGATGATTTTCTCATCATCCACGTACTAGAACTAAGTACTTCACGACCTTCGCAGGAACAGGCTGACTGGCCTGTAGTTCCCTCGGTCCTCATTTTGCCTTTCTTGAAGATGGGGGTGACGTGTTTCCCTCCAGTCTCCATGCACTTCTTCTAATCACCGTGATTGACCAAAGATGAGTGATAGTGGCTTCGCAATGACATCTGCCAGATCCCTCAGCACTTGTAGGTACATCCCATCATCCTCTTGTACATCTGTGCAGCCTTCTTGGCATTTTTGCCTGACTTCCTATTTGTTGGGATGGACCTGTCTTGAGCATAAAGTTGATCCTTGAATATTAACCAGTGTTCTTGGCCTCCTCTTCCCTCCAGGGTTTTATCCCACAGGTCTTTTCGAAGCAGATCTTTGAAGAAACCAAAGACTTCCCTCCTGAAGTCTGGGGTTGTAAGCCTGCTTTTCACCCTTCTCCCTCATTTAATCTTCATATTCCGAATGAGCCCCCCTTTTTTCGTGAGCAGGAGATCCAGCAGAACACCTGTCTTCATTGGTTCCCTCTACCACTTGGAAGAGGAAGTTGTCATTGAGGTACTCCAGGAAACCCCTGGATTCTTTATGTTCTGCTGTGTTGCCTCTCCAGCAGATATCAGGATGCTTAAAGCCCCCCATGAGGACAAAGGCCTGCAAATGTGAGACTGCTGCTATCTGTCTGTACAGGCCTCATCTAATTGTTCTTCCTGGTCGGGTGGCCTGTAGCAGACACCCACTATAATGTCACCTTAACCTGTCCTCTCTTTAATCCTAACACATAAAACTCTCAGCTCTTCATCCATCCTCAGGCAGAGCTCAGTGCACTCCGGATATTCTGTCACATAAAAGGCAACTCCCTCTACTTATCTTCCTGCCCTGTCCTTCCTAAAGATCCTGTGTCCCTCTATTGCAACACTGCAGTTGTGAGAGACATCCTTCCATATCTCTATGATCCCAACAAGCTTGTTGCATTGCTACTTATATTGCCGGGATTGCTTCTGGATCACATCTGTTACTGTCAAGCACTGAACACAGTCTACAGGATGAGCTATCTACTTGAGGAAAAAAAAAGAAAAGTCAGAGGAAAATAAAAGATCAGCAAAACCATTACTGTGTCTGGTGACTGTTTCTTTTAAAGAGAATAACTACAAGTGGCATCCTAAAGAGGGAAAACGTGCACCTGAATGAAGACAATCTGACTGCATGAATTCTTCCCCTTCGCAACATATAACTTCATTGCAACAGGCTTTGTACAAAAGTACTGTCCTTAAGCCAGGCAGCCTTTAGAAACTGAGTAGCATGGAACTCACAAATCATCAACTTTCATGTGGCATTTTGCTATGAAGTCATATGTGTGTCACAAAACCCTCATTTCATTACACAGTACCTCAGAGAAGTTCAGTTCACCCTCTCCCTGCAACTGAAAATATATGCTTTATGGTCTATGCATTTTCACCATGGTCAGAGATGAAAAAATTACAATAATGAACATTTTCAGATACTTCTTTGCCTAGAAATCCTTCTTCTTGAATGGACTTTTATAACATCTCTCTTTCTTCTGCAACCATTTAAAAATCAGAGCTGGGTCAAACTGCAAGTCTCATTTTCCTCCTTTGGGATCTTAACAGAATACTATACCTAATTCCCATTTGAGTTGAGGTCTGTGGAATGGAGGGAAGCTCAGAAGGAGCTTGTAGCCTCTTATTTTCCTTTCCCTTTTCTCTTCCTTGTGATTTTTAGATTTGTGACTTAATTCAGATTACAAAAAAAAAAAAAAAAAGAATATACCCTGGTTATTTTTTGTCAACAAAATGACAAAATTGACAGTCACTACTGTATTACATTATTCTAAAGATAAAGAAGAGAATATGTGATGTCAATAAATATAAAGCAGATTGTCCAATTTAAACTGATTATTTATGTTTTACATTCTAAATTACCATTAGAAATAAGCAAAATTAAGTTTCACAAGGTACCATTATTTGAAGTGAGCAATGTCTGTCTTCCTGACTTAACTATCCCAAGTAATTTAAAGGTCACTGTAACTGGAATCAGATTACCAGTCTATCCACTTTCTTTTCTTGCCTGAGTATGATATTGATCATACAGCCACTGGTATTTTAGAGAATCCTACTGAAATGCCTTTAAAAAAAATGATTGAGGGCAAAAGGCAATGTTAGCTCTTTCTTCTTCAACATTTATACCATTATGTTTATTTATTTAAGTGCTTGTTAATTTATCAGGTACTTACAAGCTTATGGGAATTCACAAACCCATTCTGCAGTTCTTGGTTCTTTTGAGCACGGATCTTTTGACCCTTTTTTTTTTTTTTAATACCATTTGTGAGATTAGCTCAGAAATGAAAGAAACTACGTATCTTTGTGGTTTAATTAATTACCACTATAAACATGTAAAATTTCACAACTGTTTTATTTTTGGTTAATTTTGAACAACAATCTTACAGTTAGGTATCAATTCCTGAAAACTCCTGAAGTCATCTTCCAACAACTTTTATGAGGAAAATACAAACTCCCACTTTTCTACACCCCATTATGTGTTTAATGTGCCTTTCTAGTTTTAGGTTTGGTTTTTTTTTTTCCCCCCGGTTAATTCTAATTTTGTCCTCACTTTTTCTGAATTCATGCTTTGAGAATCACCTATTTAATTTGTAAACTAGGTAAACAGGAAAAAATGCTCTGAAGTACAGCTTTCCTCACATTGTAGCAACAAAGGAACAGTATGTGCCTTGCTGTAGCTAACTATCCACTTTTCTGGAAGTGAATAAAAAATTAGTCTTGTGCTTCCTTATGTGACAGCAGCAGTTAGCAGCAGCAGTCTTTTACTAGGCAATAGCACTGAATCCTGAAATCTATTCCCTTATCCTGGTTTTCTGTACACATGTATATAAAGATGCTCCCCTCAACAAGGTCAGACTCTCCATATAATTGCAGAGGCCAAACTCCTATAGCATTATATAATAGAGAAGTACTCTTGCAAATATTACCCTGTTTGATGGTTCAGTGCAGCATTTTCATAGCATAAGCCTTAATGTAGCATGTAAAGGGGCAACAGACCATTACTATATTCAGGCAAATCTCCAGATCAGTGATCAGGGTAAAGCCTTAAGCGGAAGGAAAGGCTGCTCAAATGTCCATGACCCACTTGACTCTCTGCAGCCACAAAAATATTAGTGAGCCTTCAGCATACAGTTTCTCAATTCTTCCCCTTCAGGGGTATATCTGTCACCAGGGGAAAGCAAATGAATAAACGTTGTTCCGATCTTCATTTGCATCCTGTCAGATGTGACAGCTGGAAAAGACTTTGAAGTCTTGGCTTTTTTGTTTATTTGGATTTTTTTTTTTTTAATTATAGTGCATGTGTATATGCCGTTTTCAAAAAAATTGTGCATCTCCATGTTTCTTTCACCTCATCAAATAGGAGTATGAATGACGACTAGAAAGTTGCTTTTAAATGACTTGTGAGAGAAAGCATTTTTATTTTCATCAAGGGACTTAAGCACACAGTCAAAGATACCTGCAAGGTATCTTTTCTTTTAAGGGCAGTGGACTTGCATAAGCTCGGGAATCAAATCTAGTCACACTTTTTTCTCAGTTCACAAATCACAGTGATGGAAAATAAGATTAAATGTTTAAATGAAAATAATAAGAAACAAAACAATACATAAACCATTCTCAGTCTAAATTCTACACAGAACAAAAGGGAAAGAAATAAAGTTATTTCCTAACAACTATGTTAAGTTGGTAGGAAATTGGACTTCCCATTTCAAGAGATATACTTCAACATTTTTTAAAACCATTATATGTCACAGCATATCATTATGTTGACACTATTTATCTTGAAATATTGTAAAATAAACCACATATAAAATAGGTCTTAAAATTAAAAGATTATTTTGAAATATTTTTGTGTTTCCAGTAGTAAACACAAAAATCTGAAAATTATTTGTTACATTTTTTTGCCTACTCTAATAAACACATATGCACATAATTTTCAAATTATTATTTGAAAAGTATGTCAAGGGAGCACAGATGTACAATTTAAAATATAATCCTCTAATGTGACATATTCTAGTGATTTTCAGATGGCATAATCTGATTCTTACTGTGTGTAAAAAGTAAATGGAAAGAAAGAAGCCAAAAGAATGGCTTTAAGTGTGAAAGAAAGGAATCAGTTCATTCAAAATCTTGAGTCCTTTATGCCATATATAAACATGACTTACAGTAATTAAGACAACGTATATAATTATAAAATTCATGGGGGGGGGAAATCAGGTCAAACAATTTTTTTCTTCTATTATTTTTGTTAACTAAGAAAATCCAGTACCATTTTTCTTGCTGAAAAATGCTTTCACACCAGGGTAGTTGTAAGAAAACTACACACACTCAAAAAAAAGGATAATTCAAGACAGGTAGCTTAGTTACATCTATAATTTCCTAGATATGATTCCCACAGTATGCAGTAACACAACTCCCTAAGTTCTTTTTAAGTTCTGCAAAGGACTAATGGGCCTCCGATAGCTGACTGTAAACTGAACAACAATCTAAACCTATTCTCAATTATTTGCAACTGTTTACTTGAGCTAGAGTATGCTACACTGAAAGCTAGCTAAAATTAGTATAGCTCATTTGAAAAGGATGAAAGGTTCATTAAGACATTATTATATATTCTTAACAAATGAAATGCACAGAATACATAGCTGTAATAATACTATATAATGCAGTACTGAGCACAAAACAAACTGACTGATAAAGTGGAGGATGCCCTATTCTGCATTCCCCTGATCTGAATGCTCAAATAATATCCAAGAGTAATTTTGGGAGCATATAAACTAGCTAGATAGCTAAGTTAATAAAATATTTCAACCATGCTGGCAACTAGAAGCTGTTAAATGTATCTAATAATAGTTTAATTACCCTATGGGATAGTTGAAAGCAAAATTTTTATCACTCTCAGATTTTGAATAATGTCAATGAAAGCACAACAGATGTTTCTAGCAGCAATGTAGTTTCTTTGTAAATCTGAAAGAGGGATGCCTGGAGTTACACCCTGGTCAATTTCTGATTATTTCAAAGTATCCTGAAGTCACTGTCTGAAAATGCATGAAGTGAAATTTATTTGCTCTCAGAAGATTTTAGGCATTTATGTTGTGCATTCTCTCTGAAGTAAGGCATCAAGAATTACACACACAGAAACTAAGCAATCACCTCAGGGGACTGAGGTCTAATCTCCCTTCCTCTGTTTTGTTCCACCTATCCTCCTCCCCCCACTTCATCTGCAGGGAGGTTTAAAATGGATTTAGGAAAGAGTACAAAGCTCACCTCACAACAACAAAAAAAATCCATCTATTTTATAATTTCTGCTGAGTTATCTATGCACCTTGAAAACTTAGTGGAAAGAACGTAAGGAAAGTTATAAAAAGTTAAAAGTACATTTGAGTACGTATATATTTAGAAGTAGGAAAGAGTTGGTATGAGTGCCTGCAAGACAGAAGTGTTGTCTTAAGCATCTCTAGCCAATATGAATGTATGAAAGTGCTTCTGGTATCTCAAGTAATGCTCAAGAAACATTTTTTATTTTATTTTACACATGATTTGTCTAATCAGGTTTTTAAGTCTTTCACATCACCCAGAAAATCACCTATTGGGACCCTCCTGTAGGTGACATAAGGAAAGTATGTGAGTTAATTTGAAACTCTGAAGAAAAACTGCATTGAATCTTCAGGAAAAATATATCTTGAAATATTCACGTTTTTTGCTTATGATGAGGAATTAAGAATCAGGGCATTTTTCTAGTTCTATTCACTTGGTAAGGTACTAGGCAGGTAAAACCAGAAAATATCTAATACATTATGAAAGAGAAATATAAATAATAACAAATCATAATAAATAATACTAACAACTAAAAGTTAGGATTTGTCAAACAGCAAAAAGGAAAGTAATATAAGAACAAGTGTATTAAGATTATAAACCAAAGAAAAAAGGCAAACATTGAAATTTATATACACAGGACATTAGTACAGCATGTCTCAGAGAGAAGAGTTCAGGTACAGCTTCACAGATTTAAGCTATTTCAGCACCTTTTACAAATCTCAGTATATGTTAGGCTCTTACATACCTATACAGATCTGGGCTGAGATTCCCAAAACTGTTACAGGAAAAATAAACATTACATATGGTTTCAGGAAATCATGCTATCACAAGAATTTACATCATTGGAAGTTTTAAAGATGTGGCTCCCAGCTGAAACTCACCTATATGTAAAATATTGTCATCAACTGCATTAGCTTAAACCAACAACTAAACAGGAACTGCACTATGAACAAGACCTATGCAACCCCCAAACCCCGTATGTAAGCCCCATATTTGAGATGTGGATTATATCAGCAAATATTCTAGGTGAAAAATGGCAGATGCCAGCGTGTTACAAAACAGCTGCCTCTTCCCTTTGACTAAGTACATTACAAGTGAGTGGCATTTTAGGAAAAAAAAATCTTCAATTCCAATACCAGAGGCCAGATTAATTCAAGCTTTAGAACACAGCAGCTAACACTCTTTCTCTCTTCGATGACTACAAGAGTTCCCAGGACACATAGGCATTATCTAAGTTAAGGTGATGACTATGGCATCAGATATGCCCATGATTTGTGACCTTCAAACCTGATTCAGCATCGAACAACTTTAGGTTTTTATTACAGCTTGCAAATGCTGTGGGTCAAATCAGAAATATTGGAAACAAATACTAGCATTCCTCAAATTAAAGCCAAGGGATGATGGTCTCAGCAAGCAAAGAAAAATACTTGGCAGAGGTAACTCTATGCCTTTTTTTTTTTTTTTTTACTTAGTTTAACATTTCTTACAGCCATTGGTGCTCTTAATGCATCTCAGCCCGTAAAGAATTCAGCAGTAGTACAGAACGTTAAGCAACAGCTAATTACACTGAATTATGGCACACATTATTGAGACACTTTCCCCCAACATTTCTCAGCCCAAAATTTCCCGTAATGACTGCATTACAGACTTTCTAACATGGTTTGGAATTTTAGCTACATGGTTAAAAAATCAGTCTTAGATCTAGTTTTGGTGCCTCTAATGGATTATCAGGAACCTGCAATGACTGGAAACCTCTGGATTCATGTTCCACTGAATGCAAAATATAATATGAAAACTAGCTTGACTTTTTTATTGCTAAATCTCAGTTTTCCTACCAACTGCATGTTTCTTCCTTTTCTCCTTATTTTTTTTTTCAAAATAATTCTTTACATTTATAACGGCATTGTGTTGGTAAAGAACAGCTCAATGTGATCTTCAAAAACACTAGAAGAAAAAGAGAAATCTAGCCTAAGTGGGAAACTTGAAGTGATGTTTTGCTATTGTGAAAGACTTTGATGAACAACCATGATATTACGGATGTAGTTTAAAATTATAACTTGTTGTTATGTTCTATAATATTGATTCTTAATCTCTGCAGATGTACATGAGGCAGTAGCATAAATCTCAGATTTATTTTTTTGACATTGAGAAAAATGAGGAGATCAGTAAGAAAGCTGCTGAGTCCTTCCTGAGTTGACAAAAACCACTTCTGCTGCATTTAATCACCCTGTGACTGATTCCAAGTTTCTGTAAGACCTGACATTCTATAAGCAAGAAACTCATCCTGAATATGGGATATGAGGGTTTAATTAGAAATCCAACAGCTTAACACTACAATCATGCAGTGTTTACTCAACTTATAGAAGCCACTATTTTGAGTGTGTCTACAGCCACACATATTTTGATGCCTAATACTGCAAGAGTTAAACTGATGTGATCCCTAAAAGAAAAAAATCACTTTGTCTCTTTCCCATTTTTATTGAAAAATGAGTAAGATGCAAGTTTAACATGCCTTCATATACTTCTGAATTATTGTACAGTACTGTTGATGCATAATTTACCTCATCTATAGGTTTGTATTTTCTTTCAAAAAGACACAAGTTTATTGTTTCATACACCAAATACACTTTTCTACAAAACATACCTTTCTCTATAACTCACATTCACACCAGCCACCCGAGTATATCTGATCAGCAGTCTCTTAAATGAGCTTTCTATGCAGGTTTTTCTCTGAGAAGGAGAAATTACTCAAATTATTCTCATGGTAACTCTGGACCAGTGTAACTAGAAGTTATCCTTCCTTGACTAAATTTTCCATGATGAACTCTGACCCATGAGGTATCATGTGGTATTAAAAACAAAATAAAAAAAAAACAATCCACCCAGTTTTTGTTTGTTTTGTTGTTTTTTTGTGGTGTTTTTTGTTTTTGTGTTTTGGGGTTTTTTTAAGTGTTCACATTCTCTTAATAATGTGTCTTCCTCAATGAACACTGCTTGCCTTTGGGGAAAGGACTCTTAGAATCGGAGCCTTCTGTAGTCTAGGGTTAACTAAAATACATTCCCTCCCAATATTTTGCCTCATAATATTTAAACCTTAAGTGAAAAGGACTTATGGTCAGAAATGAGACCAGATATTGTATTGAATTTTTCTGAGTCCTTCTGTAGCCTGACAAATTCAAAATTATATAAATATTTATCAGGTATCTAACAGCTGTCATGTTTTAGAAGTACATCAGCTAAAATCATACTATCATTCTAACTCCACTGAGTTGAGTATTCAGTATTTTCAACATTAAACTACCCTTTAAGTCATTTTCGCATTGCACACTGGAACACAGACTAAACCCTATGCTAAGACCAGTTCAAGCTGGTGAAGTCGGCATGGTACAGTGAACTGCGAAAATACTATCTCTGATTCCTATAGCAACATAACTCTGTTGGCAGGGCGCCAGTCTTGGGATAGTTATACCTGCCACTCATGGGTAATTAACTAAGGCACAGCATATTGCTGCTGTTAACTTCCAATTACAAACAGTTCATGTCAAGAGACAACAGGTTGGGTCTCTCTATTGTATTGTATGGTCAAGTGCAGATGTGTTCCAATATGCTAGTAGAAACCCACAGTAAAATCACAAGACGTAAGAAACAGCTGCTCTGTAAATATATATGAAGAGTATACACTATATATAAAATGTATCTTTCACAACTCCAAGAAATAATAATGTAAAATAAAACTAATTCTTTATTAAACACAGAATTATCATAAATTGCTTCCTTACAAACTGAATGAAAATTAATATAACTTTTTCTAATCCTTTAACTTAAACATGTTGGAACCAAGGAAAAAGGCATGTCAAAACCAAAATGATTTTCAGAAGCTAAAATATTTTAATGACTAGGCCTTCATTCAATTTTTAGAAACTACTACTCTCTTTTTATTGAAATAACTTGCTCCACTAAGACCTTTCAATGTAAACCAAATATTTTTAGGTTTAACTAAATCTAGTGTTTTGTTTTTCAGTCTGTTCCCTTTAATTAAACTGCAAACTGCAGAAGAAAATATAGACTATTTTCTGAATAGTAATTATAGTTCCCCTGAAGTCTCCCAGGTCATTAAAATATGATTAGCCAAAGGCTTTTCTTAGGTGGAATGAGTAATACACATCAAACAGAGATCCATTTCAAAAGTCTGCAATGATTACCTTATTGGGGTTCAGTTAATGAGAAAAATCCATCTCTGTTGGTTAAGTGACATGGGTGAATGGTTCAATTCCCAAAGATGACAAACACAATTCACAACACCTGGACTAGCAATTTAGCCATTTCATACTGAAGGGTCTACAAGTGACTCAGAAGTACACAGGTATTCCTGCTGAGTATATTACCTGAAGTCTCCTCTTCCTTAATTATTTCTATCAGATTACTTCAAATTAGCCCTGTGCTGTGGCTTATTAAAAAATTAATCTTGTTTCCATGGCAATAAATTTGTTTTACCAACTTGCAATAAATGAATACACTAAAACATTTGCAAAAATGGATTTCCATTTCAGTTTAGATGTAAGCAAGCATCAGATAAATCTGTCCATGAAGAAATGATATGCAACATTGCATCACTTATTTAGTATTGCCAAACTCTTCTTTTGGGGGTTAGCCATAGCTCCAATTAGAAAGAAATATTGTAAACATTATTATCAACCTGTATGTGGTTTTAAGGGACATATTTTTATACCTATATTCAATTAACACCATCAGGAAATGGGGAAATATTATATTACCCAATATCCAGGGAAATCTTCCATCCAGGAATGGTCTGAAATCATCTTGCCTTCATGGAAATCAGACCACCGCAACACCTCCAAGAGCTCAAGTTATGCGATGGCATACTGAACTATTTTGTAAAATCCTGCTGCTGTCTTTGTATCAAATGGTAAGAGGAGAAAAATACAAATGTTGCAGCCCGTCCTAATCCATCTGTTTTGGTCCAGCAAGTTGCAGTGAAAAAAAGTTTTCCACGTAGTATATATGTCCCAAGAGCTCTGATGGTAATCACAGCAGCTGCACATCCCTGACAGTCAAGGCTAAAATTGAAGTATCAACACCAACCACCATCGCAGTCTCTGCACTTGCACAAGACACTGGGCAAGTAGCTATCACAGCTGAGTCTTGTATTTATTCTTTCTATAAACCACTTATGGACTGATTAATTGGAAGCACTGTAGACTGTGCCTCAACAAAAACAGTATACTGCTCACGATTACAATATTAATGCATGTACACACACACACCTTGGTGCATCCTGAACCTCTCCATGCAGTGCAAGGAGAATGATCCTGATCTGCTCTATAAAGCCCAGAAGATGGGCACCACCTACGGAACAAAATAAAACGTAACCAAAGCCACAAAATTTACTTCATAGGCTGGCAGCTCAATGCATTATACTATGCATTATAATGGCATGAATGATGAAATATCCAGAAAGTTCTCAAAAACAACCCCTTTGAACTCCCTTCTTTCCAGATTAACACTGCACACGTGTTAAGAGTCTGCCCAAGAGTCCAGTTAGATAAAGCATGGATAATCCTCTAGGCTGCCACAGGTATTCCTGATGGAAGTAACGTGGGTAGATGGGAGAAATGTAGCTCTATTTTAGTCAAAGACAGCATTCAAATAGACTGTATAATCAGAGTAGATACAGGCAGTGAACTCCACACAACTGATTAAAAAAAAAAAAAAAAAACAAAAGGAAAAGAAAAGAAAGGGTTGAAAATATCTATCTGCAGATACTTATCTCTCAAGTAAATATGGGATGAATAAAGAGCTCCTGTCCAAGATCAAACATGAAAAGGAAGTATACAAGAGATGGAAGCAGGGTGGGGTAACCCAAGAGAAACAGAGATGCTGTCTGAGCATGCAGGAATGGGGTTAGGAAAGCCAAAGCCCACGTGGAGCTAAATCGGACTAAAGACATGAAGCGTGACAAGAGGGGGATCTATGGGTACATCGGCAGGAAAAGGAAGATCAGAGAACACACAGGCCCACTGTTGAATGAAACAGGAGACCTGGTGATGTTGTGGTTTGGGCTGGGCTGGCCACTAAGATGAACAACAGATGCTCTCTTTAACCTCTCTGCCCTTCAGAAGAGGGACAGCATCTCCCTTCAGAGGAGAGGAGAGAAAATGAGAGGGAGAGACTTAAGAGTTGAAAAGAAACTAACCCACTTCAATGAAATACTAATAATAAAATAATAAAAAGAAAATATAATAATATTAATAAGAAAATAATGAAATATAAATACAATATATGCAAAACCAATATGGAGCTCCCAGGATGATGATGACATCACTGTCAGGCACTGGGAAAGTCTCAGACTGGACTCAGTGAGGGATAGGAGCTGAACTCAGGAACTAGATTCAGGAATGCACGGATCGGGATCAAAGGCAGACAAACAGATAGGGTCTTCCTTGGGCGCCGGCTGTTGAACAGAGACCTGGCCCCTTTGGTCCCTCAGCTTTTATACTGAACATGAGACAGATGGGATGGAACACCCTGATGGTCAGCTTTGGGTCACCTGTCCTGTCTGCTCCTCCCCACATGTGTGACCCCTCTACACTCTTCCACTTCCGACCCTCCAAGTTGGTACATAACAAAGTTAGCTGACCTTGATTTTTACAGCAATAAGTATAAGCAGGAGCCTCTCTGCATACCATTCCTTGGTATTAACTATAAACATCAGAATTATCTGCTAGAAGCAGACACTGTCTGAAAAAATGTGCCATTAATTTCAGACAGTTGGAAGAGGCTTAAGTGAAAAGTAAAATTACTGAAAAGAAAATTGGTTCTGTTTTACCTCAGACCAGGACAGGTGACAAAAGACATGGAAAAGGCTGGGGTACTCAATGCCTTCTTCACCTCAGCCTGTACTGCTAATATTGGCTTTCAGGAATCTCAGGCCCATGGGACCTGTGGGAAAGTCAGGAGCAAGGAAGATTTACCCTGAGGGAAACAGTATCCGGCTAGTGTACATTTAAACAAACACACACAGAGCCATGGGACCTAATGGGATGCACCCACTGGTGCTGAGAGAGCTGGTTGATGCCCTCGTGAGGTTACTCTCAGTTATGTTGTAAAGGTCATGACAACTGGGTGAGACAGCTGAGGACTGAGAGAAAGCAAATGTCACTGGTAACTCCAAGAAGGGCAAAACCAGAGTCCAGGGAACTGTCGGCTAGTCAGCCTCACCTCCATCCCTGTAAAGGTGGTGGAGCAAGTAGTGTGTCTGGAAATGGCTTACAGTATTAAGTACAGAAAAGTGATTGTGAGTACTCAGCATGGATTTATGAAGGGGAAGTCACGCTTAACCAAGCTGATAACTTTCTTCAATGACAGAACTGGATCAGTGGAATAGGGGAGAGCAGTGGATACTGTTTGTCTTGCTTTTAGCAATGCTTTCAGCACAATCTCCCATAACAACCTCACAGGCAAACTGAGGAACTACAAACCAGATAAATGGACAGTTAGTGAGGAGGACTGAAAGCTGGCTGAACTGCTGGGCTCAAAGGGTTGTGATCAATGACACACAGTCCAGCTGGAAGCCAGCCACTGCTGGTGTACACTAGGCATCAATATGGCATCCACTACTGTTTAACCTCTTGGTAATGACCTGTATGATAGGACGGAGGGCATCCCCAGCAAGTTTGCAGATGATAAAACTGGGAAGAGTAGTTGATCCACCAGGTGGGTGTGCTGCCATTTAGAGGGACCACAACAGGTTGGGGAAATGGGCTGACAGGAACCTCAGGGTGTTCAAAAAAGAGAAGTACAAAGTCCTGGAGAAGGAATAACCAGCACCTGGGGAGGAGTAACTCCACACATGCTTACAGACTGGAGCTGACTGGCTGGAAAGCAACCTTGTAGGAAAGGATCTGGGAGTCCTGGTGGACACTAAGTTGAACATGAGCCAGCAATACGCCCTTGCAGCAAAGACAGTCAACAGCATCCTTTGCTGCATTAGCAGTATTGCCAGCATGTTGAGGGACGTGATCCTTCCCCTCGGCTTAGCCCCTGGGGACACACCTGAAGTGCTGTGTCCAGATCTGGGCACCCCAGTATAAAAGAGACATGGCTTACTGTAGTGAGTGCAGCGAAGGGCTAACATAGGTGATTAAAGTACTTGCACACCTTTCATATGAGGGAAGGCTTAGAGAGCTGGGACTGTTCAGCCCGGAGAAGCAAAGTCTCAAGGGAATCTTGTCAACGTGTATTAACACTTGATGGAAGGAATAATAAGGACAGAGCCAGACTCTTCTTAGTGGTTCCCAGCAGAAGCAGCAGCAACGGGTACAAATTGAAATAGAAGAAATTCCAGTTAAATGTAAAAAAAAAAAAAAACACCCAACAAAAAAAGAAAACAAACCAACGAATAGTGGTTTGGGTTTTTTTGTTTGTGTTTTTTTTGTTTGTTTGTTTGGGTTTTTTTGCTTTGTTTTTAAAAAAACTGTGACGTGGTCAAGTACAAGAAGGCAGGCATGCAGTCTTTTTCTGTTAAAATATTCAAGACCTGACAGGAAACAGTCTTAAATGACTGTGGTAACTAGATGATCTCTAGATGTTCTTTTCAATCTTAATGGCTACTTACGGAATTCATCTAACCATTTCATAAACACAGAAAGACAACTGTCTCACTGTAAGCCGTCAGGTGCTTAATTCTTATTTTCCACCCAAAAGCAGCACAAATCTGGCACGATGTTTGGATTTTATCATAAATAAGATATTACAATGAGCACACATTTGAATATCTATTTTTGAGCCATTCTATCATGACTGTTTTTTGTTAGAGAAAATTTAAGAAAATAACATTTTTATGGATGCAGCTGAATAACAGATAACTGTATATAAAGCAGATATTAGCAGTCAAAAGAGTAACTTGTAATTCAGCTTACATTTCTGCCATAGCTATTTTGAACTGCTACTGAGCTAGATAAAGATCGTACCTGGTTGCTAATCATTATGTCACTCTAGGTCGAATCCCCCCACAGGAGCACATGAACACATACACGCAAACACTGCAATGTGATTTAAGTTTCAAGTAATTACAGCCTGAAACAGTTTGAGAAACAGCAACTACATACAGGTAATTAAGTCTTCAACAGAGTATCATTATAAGTTATTAGATGCCTGCAAAGTGCAGGTGGTTAGTGCAGGTGTCCTGGACTACAGAAAGCAGAATGCAAACAAAGCAGCCAGATCAACAGATAGGCAGACACAGACATATAGCACACACACTTATACATACAAGAAATACACATATTCTCTATTTCTTCAGGTTGAAAACACAAGGACTGAGAAATCCACCTATATACAAAATAACACTCAGAACTACTAGTTATAATTCATGAAAATACACCTTCTTTTAACCTTCCTTTTATACCTTCTTATAACTTCAATCATTCTGTAACAGCATAACAGCAAAGAACATCTAATTAAGTCCAGTGATACAATTTACCCTTTTTAATGCTAAAGATAATTAATAGTAAATGTCAGGAGTAATATAAAAGCACTGAAGTTCTGGTGTTATTATGATGCATAGACAGGCTGATAGCAAAATTTATAAAAAAAAAATTATAGTATATGAGGACGTTAGAAGAAGATTACATAAAAAAATACTTGGCCAAAATCATATAAGAAGCTTACAGAAACATATCTCCAAAGTGATACATTATGACATGTATCAAGAAATGTAACCACAAAATACTACAGGATATTGAAAAAATACACTTTTTTTTCCAAAACTGCAAATGAAAAGGCTTGTTTTTCTTCACTGTAAACAGCAATTATGGGCCAGACTCTGTCTCCACTCTTGCTTATGTTTAGTAGCATTCCATTCCAAAAGCTAAGTCTCACTGAAATAAGTAGCTTCTCTATGAAAAAAAAAAAAAAATCTTATCAAACTAAGGATGTCAATCAGTAATCAAGAATATCTCGACACTTTTCTAAAGAAGCTCAATGCCCTATTTTCATCTTACTATGAAAATATCTCTTCACAAATGTCTGTCCATATTTGCTTCCCCAAAACCACTTAACAATATGGCACATCTCCAGGAGCTTACAAATCACACAAAAAAGGCTACAACTCTATTTATTGATAAAATGTGATAAAACATGGTGGGTTTTTTTTTCAGGCTATGCTCATATACTAGCTTTTTCTTTGTCAGTAGCTGCCTAAAATACCAAGCACAAGAACGGAGAAGAGATATACTTACAATTGAGTCGTGACATCATAGCAGGACAAAAACAATTAGCAAGTGAACTTTGCTAGCTGGGCTCTGCAGGCATCTGTGTTGATGTTGCCCTGTGTCATTCAAGCCTTGGTTAACATAAAAATGAGTCATCTATGCCGGCTTCTCTTTCTGGAAAGGACTGTAATTTACCTTGACTTCAGCTGTGTGAAAAAAATTTCATCCAACTTCTATGTAAGTTTTGATAGAACCAGATAGCAGAAGGCAGGCAATAAATGTTCCACTCTAAATTCCTGACATAAGGACATTGTGTGTCACACAAAGAAATTCTGCGTTTAGCGAAGTTGATGTACTTTGCCACTGATTTCCCTGGGGTCAGGATTTCATTCTTGGACAGGGAACAGCAGAACAGAACAGCAGAACGGAACGGCACAGTGATTTACACAGATAGCGTTAAGAGGAGCGGTAAATGAAGGAAAGGTATGAAAAGAGTACTCAGGATTAAACAGAGAAATCTAAATTAGAAAACATGGTGTCTAATGTGAACAAACATGAAAAGGAAGGAGGGTAGCACTTATGACTTTAAATGTCTAATCAAAGCCCTATCTTAAAAGGGTTAAGACAGCAGGAGGAAGCAAAGACAAAGTACATTACCAGTGTTGATGCATAACACTGAATCTCAGTTTCTTTACTGGTTTGGGTTTAAGCGATTTAAGCAAGAACAAGAAAAATGCTATCTTTATCTTACTGACAACTTCATAAAATGGGTTTCTTTAAAGAAATGCCTGACATTAACAGTAACCTCTAACAACGTCCATGGGAACTGCAGTTGGACAACAGTAAGTCCATGTAAAAATATACATGTGCGTGCGTGCACTTGCGTGTTTATAAAACACATACATACCACTTGTTCTATCTATATAAACTATTGTTTAAACACCTATAAAATCTACATTTAAAATAAGTATAACGGAAAACATCATACAAAATTGTCAAAAGAAGTATGAGGCTGTTATTTCAACACTGTGCTACTTTACATGGAAGAGCTCTTGCAAGAGAAATAGAGGCAGATAAAGAGCCATCTGATAGATAGATCTCAAGTGAAAATTAGTGATGTCTATGTAAACAGAAGTACACTTAAGTGATAACGTAGGTGCCCCCCCAACACTAATGGCAGTGCCAACAGATTCTTCATAGAGTGAGAAAGCCAAAAATTACACAAAAAAGTGTTACATACACTATTACTAAACACAGCTCAAAATCCCTAACAAAACTGAAGAGGCTGAGCTATATACTAGAAACAGTGAGTTACTGGTAATGACAGCACTGCTAGCAGCAGACAATCAATGTAAAATCTGACTGCCAGTGCACCTGCAAGCGTGAAGTATGACTTTTTCAGAGACTGCTAAAATGTCTTCCTTAAATAATCTTTACAAGTCTGCACAGCATGTCCTTCCTGGTTTACAGTCTTTGCTGCATCCTAACTTTCTGTTAGTGCTTCCTCTATGTGCTTCCCCCTACTTAAATCTGATTTTCATGAAAGCAGATGTTAAAAAATTATGATTTTTTTTCTAACAACAACAAATCTAAACAGAAAGGTTTTGTTTTTTTTTTCAGTTTGTTCACATGGTAGCAAACCCAACTACCCCATGAGCTGCTTGGAAGCCAGTGATCCCAGAACCAGGCATTTGGCATAGTTGGCCACTGACAAGACAGCAACATCAAAGCTTTAAAAGCAAGGGGTCAGTTACAATCTGGCTCCCTCAGCCCTATTACATAGAGTGAAAGAAAAGTAGGCAGCTGGAAGTCCTTGTGTTCTGGATGCCTGACTGAAGGGAAGTTGAAGGGACAGGTGATGCTTCCCAAATTCCCCAGACTAGCTAGTTAGTGGGCTGAAAAATTCTTTGTCAGTTGAGTCAACTTGCCAATAATTGTTAAACTTTTTAACAGATTAAACCTGTCAACAAATCTGGTTAGTCTGACATTGCTCGTACACAACATGCAGTCTGATAGGAGCAAAAATTGTGTTTACTTCAGAGAGTAGATGTATGACTTCCTTGTTTACAGCTCTGCTGCAGCATGCCAGATTAATCCAAACCTCCATTTCTGTATCTATAGTTTTGCAAGAAAACTCCTTGGTAGACAGGCATTTATGTGCCTGATTTGTAGGCTTCTGCAATGCACATATAAGCCCTTCTGTCTACAGGGGTTTCAGCAAGATTTATGTAGGTAGCAGCCACACAGATTTAGGAGTCTGCCTGCACACATTGCACAGTATAATCAGTGCCTAACACATACTTAGACACCATATTGGTCATACAGATAAGTGGGGAAAAAAGTCTATTATTTCAGAAAGCTTGATCCTGAATGTCAACATTTAAAGCAGCAATATCACAGAATATTCACACAGCTGCGGAACTTTCATTCTCACTAAAAAATACATCTTCATGAATATTATTTTTATTAAACATTCATATAACCCGTTAACTTTGCATGATCCTTGAAACAGACTGTAAAAGGACAAAGTTGTTTCCTGGAAGATTTTAAAATCCAAATTAAGCAAAGATGAGTTAGAATATGGATAAAACAGGCAAAAAAAAAGGGATTTATAAAAGAAGATTAATACAAACTGTGTATATTTTAGGGACAAAAAATATTAATATATTTCACTTCACAGAGTGACTTAAGTTAAGACATGAGAGATGGCATGGGAGGGGAAAATCATGAATGTAACTAAACAGGAAGAATTAGATTGGTGACCAAAAAAGGACTCTCAGAGAACACTCTTTCAAAAGGGAGTAGCACAAATACCAAGAGTAAGAGATATACCCTGAAGAAACAGTCAGAGCAACAGAAAAGCAAGACAACCTGAAAAGTTCAAACAAAAATTAGAAGCAGTCAAAGCACTCAGAGTTTCCAATGCCTCTTCTCCTGCTACAAGAAGCTGTAGTTAGAAGACTGATTTTTTTTCCTCTATAGATGTTATCCTAAATTTACTCTTCCTAAAAGAAGCAAACAGCATCATGTTTATCATATGCTATTACAGGGACACTTCCTTTTTTCAAAAAAACACCTCCTCTGACAGTGCCTGTACCACACAGATTGCTTTTTGCTGACTTCAGTTTCAGTAGAAATATCATTCCATGCTTGTCTTATGCTTACAATTTCCCCCAGGCACCTGACTGACTTGAGCCAGCTGTCTGGGAAAAGATACAGAACTGGAACAGCCTTCACCTGGACTGTACAGAGTTTTTCTTGTGTCAAGTCTGGGGAAGAAAAATGAAAGCAGCCATCCAGTGTGATCACTAAAAGGGGATATTTTGAACAAGTATACTCGTTGTGCTTCCTTCGTTCTTCAGAAGAATACAGGAGACATTAGATTTACTTCTCTAGCCTGCTTCAGTGAAGCAAAGGTTGCTGAAAAATCATGGGTCACAAAAGGATAAAGGATGTCAGGATTTGAGTGAGCATCTAGTGTAGCGGGTAAAGACCTTGGAAATTTCTTCATCTTGGAAATCTATTGATTTTTGGTTAATGTAAACTGTTGGAGCTCTCTCTGGTTTACCACAGTACCTGATTATAAATTAACTACCAAGGCTGCTCACAAGGAGAACGTGGTCTAGTAGAAGAGTCATTGGAATAGTCTTAGAAGAGCAGAGATGATGACACAAATGCATACAAGCTCAGGTTTGTTGTAATGAATCAAATTTCTACTTTAGTTCACAAATGTGCCCTTACAGATTGACTCCTTACAGAGGAGGGGAAATAGTTGAATGACTCTCAGGTTAGGACCAATATTTTCTAAAGAGTATGAAAGGCATTTCAGTTCCTTTTTCATCACAATTTATGACCATTTTTGCAAATTACCAATCAAAGTAGGAGACAAACACGTTACACATGGGTGTAGAACAGAATTCAAGTGAAACACACGTTGCCATACCTAAAGCAGCGATTCAGAGCATATTCTTGCAGAATATGCTGCAATGTGATGTGTTTCTAGAGGAGGTATCAGGTGGAAAAAGAGGGCTACAAAAGCCAGTAGCAGAGGTGGTTTTCCTTTTTTTTTTTTTTTTTTTTTTTTTTTTTTCTTTCTTTCTGACCAGCAAGGCAAGGAAGATGGCAACAGCCCCAGGCAAAAAGTGGCAAAATGGGAGAAGCAGCAGAGCACTCCTAATTTCTCAAGCAAGGCTGAAGTTAAATGCTTTGATATATGTTCTTTCTAATGTAATAGGGATTTCAGCTACCACCCAAAAAGCCTGCGGAGAACACTTTTACAATAACCACCTGGAAAAACCTCCTATCATTCATTTTGATGTTATTTTTAAGCAACTTCCACTGTATAGCAGGGCTGTTAGTATTAGAGACATCAGTGTGGTCCAACATTTTGTACAGCTTTTCTTCAGGTAAGGTAAAGCACAATTGCAGATATCTTTTAGAACAGCACTTTTCTTAAAGCTCACTGAAGCATACACTTACTTTCATTTTCAGCTGTCCTTCATTTAAGCTTTTATTGCTTCAGCCCCCCCCGCCCCTACAGATTTTAATTTGAATGCTAAATGTTAGGTTCTGTACTAGATACCACCAGATAGATAATGAAAAGCTTAATTCATACAAATGCAGGTTTTCTTGTAGATCACACTGAACCTGATGGCTGACTGTGTGAAGGATAAGCCTTTCTCAAGTGTGAACAGCTAAGGCCAACCTCATTGCACTGCACAGCACATTAAGCTGATGCATCCAGCTGAAATCATATACCTCTATAAAGAGAAAGTGCCCAAGCTGATCAGTCTTGTCTCTCAGATATCTCAATTTCTAAACCTGAGATTTGTTACATATTGTCAGCAAAGGGTCATTCCCACACCGGTGCTTTCATGGGTGCAGAGAGTTCAGAAGACTGGCAAAGAGAAGAGTGCTATGGACCTTGAGTGCAGACACCATTCTGAATCCAACTTTGGGCACTAGTGATGGGGGAAAAAGAGAACAACTGTTACAAGCAGCACATCTCACACACTAATCAAGAAAGGAAACAAGCAATATACATGTGTTTTCTCTGGTACATGGCAAAAGTACTTGACGATAAGTTAATTCCTGTTCAGTCACAGTGGAAGAAGTATAGCTGGTTGATTCAAGGTGCAAAAAAAAGACTACAATAAAGTTTATCAGTTCTTCTTTCAAAACATGGGCTACTTTTGCAACAAAGCTAATATTTTTTGTAGTAAAGGTCCTGATTTTCCCTAGATTTCCAGAATATATAATTCCCCAGATTTGGACATCAAGCAAATCAGCTGTGTATGTAGCCTCCTACATTAATGTTTTATGTTTACAAAGGCTTGTACGTAAAACTATCCACCAAAATATGAAGACTTCTAAATTTTGCACTTTAAACACTTTACTTGCCATTGAGTTTGTATAGAGTCCACATTCAAACACCAGAAATCAGTGGTTTCTAGGTGGATTTCTTTGTCCCCATCCCTCGCTAGAATCAGAGAAACCTTGTCATAGAAGGACTTCTAAAACTTACTTATCATTTCACTGTATTGAGCATGAACAGGCAGATAAATCCAGGCATGGGACAACGGCATTTGCACTTAATTACCCTGCAGAATACTAGAGAATTAGAGTAAGTATTCCCTAGTCACCAGCTAGATTAGGAATTCCACTTTGAGGAAGTGGTTTATTTTATGTATTCTAAGGTATGTGTATTACTTCTTGACATACAGCAAAAAGGTTGTTTTTTTTAATTTTTAAAATGAAAATAATGACTATGTAACCAGTCTATTTCCAATTAAGCAAGACAAGATGTACATTACTGTAAATCAGTTGGATTTTTCTCCTACCAATGACTCATAAATCACAGCGCATTTGTTTCTCTCTCTGAATATGTATTTATTAGCACCACATGTAGATAGAACATTGTGCCAAGAAACCTATAGTTGCCGAGAAGCATACTAAGAGGTACAATAACTTCTTACAAGTTAATATGCTTTCAGTATATTTTTAGCATGTTAGATATTCTTAATTACAGAGAAGAAATTTTATACAGTTAGTCCAGACCTCTGAGACGCAAAACCCTCCAAACTAGTTGGGGCAGTGGGGCGTGGTAGAATATTAATTAAGAACTCAAAGAAATAGTTTAGACACTACATTATTTCAATTAGTTACATTAAACAGTATGAAGATTACTTTTGGAATGGAGGTTTCAAATGTTAAGTTGTTCGTAATTATAAAAATAAACAAATGACAGATGTGCATAAAACAGGGGGCAATTTGATTAGCCTATAATGGACAACCCTCAAAGTCCAGAATAATGTAGGCATGTAACACAAAGTCCTATCCTAACAACCAAAGGAATTATAGCTCCTAACACCAAAAAGAACATTGAGATTTATCCTGACTGACCTTCTACAAAAGATCAAAGAATCTCATCCCCAGATTCTTGCACTTTGCTATCTAGTCTGAGACCTTACCTAAACTGTGATTAATTTTTTTACATCTGTATGTTTTTATTTATTCAGATAATATATTTTGCTTATGATGCATACACAGGTGATCTAAATTCAAAGTTCTAAATTTAGCTTTTCATTTACATAGCCTGCATAGCGTGTCATTAGGGGGAGGAAAAAAATAAAATAATCTTTTCCTTTTTAAGTAGTAATGTATTACCAGCAAGCCAACAATCTGTAGCAGTCATTAGAATAAGAATCTATTAGTAAATTTATTTCAAAGTACATATAATGTATAAAAAAGTAAAATTAAAAATAATCACGAATATTTAAACCACGCTATAGTATACATCCCTGGTGGATCTTCACCTGGAATGCATATTCCACAATACTTAACTATGCTTCCTGCTATAAAACGTGTGCCTCAGTTCTTGATAGTTGTATCTTAAAAACCCTAGGCACACAGAGAAAAAAGCCATTTCTTACATGCAGCTATGCCCTGCAACTCCTTTAAGCTTTCTACAACCCATAGGGTTTTAACATATTTCCCCATGCCTTGCCAAATGCCAGAAAGCCCTGAGCTGTCACCAGCAGCCGCTAAAAGACATTCCTGCTGCCTCTGGCCCCTGAGCCTCCAGCTGGCTCATACTGCAGAAGCCATGGTGCTGGAGTGCATGTTAAATTCCTTCAGGCAATACCTAGAGAAATTAGACACATCTTTAAATGGGAAATACCTTGCTTTTACCCACTTACTTAAATCATTGGTAACTTAAAATAGTGAATATAAAATGCAACAAGCATTCATCTATAAAATTCACATCAAATAAAAGTTACAAATATTTATAAAGCATACAGGTGAAGAAATTAAAGCAAAATATACCTGAACTACTTACACTAGAGTTACCTCATAAAGCCTTTTCTGTTCCTCGTTCGGTTACCTTGTTGTCTCCCCTGTTTCTCCCCCTTTCTTCTGAAAAAAGCAGTAAAATGTTTCAAGCTTTATGTCAGCTGTACCTACTACGAAGCCTGCCAGAAAGCTCACTCACAGGAAAAATTGTCTCCTGGAGCACTTCTGTTAGACGACACCTCCAGTAATACTCATCCAGCTGCCTCGTGTTGAAGAATGTTAATTCTCATTGCAAGTATTCCTTTTGAGATGGTCCTTGCAGATTTCATCTTTCATTCCAAAGTTTTTTCAGTCTCGTGCTTATTCAAGGAGAGCCTGGCTAATCCTTTAGTCAAAACAAAGATTGCTTCCCTTCCTTAGGAAATGCTGTCGGCTGAGGACTGAAGTGCAAGAAAACTCCACTACACCTCCTCTCACCTCAAAGAAGCCTGGAGCAAAGGATGCTGAGAAGCAAAGGGGCCTACTTATTAAAATTAGGCAAGCAAAGGGAAGGCAAATGGAAAGGATCAATAATCAAGCCTAAAGTACAGTTGCTTTGCTTGTGTTGTGCAATGTTTGAGGGGCGTTTCTATCAGGAGAGTATGAAAGTTTTGTGTTTACAGTAATATACAGTTCTAATGTCTGTCTAACTATATCTGGGATAAATAAATAAATAAACAAACAGCAATCTTTGTTAATAGTTTCCAGTGTTGCAATATAGAGAAAGAAGACGACATCTTGGAAAATTGGAAGCTCTGGTTTTAACATAAGAATTTATTGTCAAGTAAGAGTTATAGTAGTAACCCATACGGTGTTGTGCTTTAGACTTGTGACCAGAACAGTGTTGATATCACACCAACGCTTTAGCTATTACCAAACAGTCCTTGCACAACATTTAGGCCTTCTGTCTCTTACTGTACCTGCTCCCCGCCAAATAGACTGAGTGGGCAAGAGGCTTGGATGGGACACAGCGGGGGCAGCTGATCTGAATTGACCAGAGAGATGTGCTTCACACCATGTAGCATCACACTCAGCAGTAACTGGGGTGGAGTTTTTCCAGAGCAGCCATTGCTTAGAGACTGGCTGGGCATCTGTGTGCTGGTCATGAGTGATTACTTTTGCACCACTTGGGTTTTGTTTGTTTGGTTGGTTTTGTGTTTTTTTTCCCCTCCACACCCCCTCTCTCCACTTCACTTATTAAACTGTCTTTATGTTGACTCATAAGGATTTTTTTGTCACTCTTGCAATTTTATTCCCCATCCCGTGGATGGGGGCTGACCAAGTGGCTGGTGGACACTTAGTTGCTGGCTGGGGTTAACCCACCACACCAGCAAAGCTGCTGAAGTTAGCTAGGATAGCTAGCACAGTGTAGAAAATGAAGTGAGAAAATAAGGAGAAAAGCACTATGAAACACAGCTAGCAAGAGATATGAGGCAGAGGTAGTGAGAGCAGTGAGCACTGGGAAAAGCTGTATGAAGCATGGATAAAGGGATGAGAAACAGAGCAATGAATAGCACAGAACAGCGAGTAGTGGGGCTGGCAGCATGAGAAGCAGCAAAATCAGAACCTGATGAGATCAATACACCAACTCAGCTTAAATGCAGCGTTACCCCCCATCAAGACTTCAAAAACCTTGAACAACAAGTGCCGATAATTACAGGAGAGAAAAAGCAACTAACTGACCTAGCAGTTGCTTCCTCTGAAGAAAACACAGTAAAATATTATTAGTATAGTTATGCTTTAAGAATTGAGTACCTGTATTCTGTTTACTTACTTTGAGTTTTCTTGTTTCCATTTAACAAAAATGTTTGTTAGCCATTTGATTTAAATTCCATTGCTGTTTGATACCTTTCCTGCAGAATGCATTTTCACTGCAATTTACATCCTGTATCAATCTCTCTATTAAAAATATGCATGGCTCAAACACATAAAAGAGATAATTTTGTGTAGTTCTTTAACGATGAAGATCAGATACTACACTAATTACCAATTTGAAAATTGTTTTTATGACTGATCTCCAACCTCTTCCATTTTGGTACACCATGAAAGTGATTTTTCTACAAAAGTTACTTTTCTGTTAACATTTCGTCCCTTCCCTATCATATTGCTAAATTGCAATAGTCATAGAATTATAAAATCATAGAATGGCTAGAGTTGGAAGGGACCTTAAAGACTACCTGGTTCCAAAGACCCTGCCATAAGCGGGGACACCTTCTGCTAGACCAGGTTGCTCAAAGCCCCATCCAAACTGACCTTGAACACTTCCAGGCATGGGGCATCCACAACTTCTCTGGGCAACCTCTTCCAGATTCTCACCAACCCCACAGTGAAGAATTTCTTACTTACATCTAATCTAAATCTACCCTCTTTCAGTTTAAAACCGTTACCC
Organism: Ibidorhyncha struthersii; assembly: GCA_013398815.1. NCBI lineage: Eukaryota > Metazoa > Chordata > Aves > Charadriiformes > Charadriidae > Ibidorhyncha > Ibidorhyncha struthersii. The sequence continues at coordinate 173,365 of VZSZ01002345.1, read as the reverse complement.
CTCATCCTATCACTACAATCCCTGATAAAAAGTCCCTCCCCATCTTTCCTGTAGGTCTCCTTTAAGTACTGGAAGGCTGCTATAAGGTGTCCCTGGAGCCTACTCTTCTCCAGTCTGAACAACTCCAATTCTCTCAGCCTGTCTTCACAGGAGACGTACTCCAGCCATCTGATCATCTTTGTGGACCTCCTCTAGACTTGTCTCCGACAGGTCGATGTCCTTCTTGTGCTGAGGACTTGAAAGCTGGATGCAGTACTCCAGGTGGCATCTCACCAGAGTGGAGCAGAGGGGCAGAATCACCTCCTTTGACCTGCTGGCCACATTTCTTTTGATGCAGCTCAAGACGTGGTTGGCTTTCTGGGTTGCAAGAGTACATTGCCATCTCATGTTGAGATTCTCATCCACCAATACCCCCAAATCCTTCTCCTCAGGGCTGCTCTCCATCAGTTCTCCACCCAGCCTGTATTGTCCTTGTGATTACCATGACCTATGTGAAGGACCTTGCACTGGGCCTTGTTGAAGTTCATGAGGTTCACATGGGCCCACCTCTCAAGTCTGTCCATGTACCTCTTGACTACTTCCCTTCCCTCCAGCGTGTTGATGGTACCACACAGCTTGGTGTCATCCCCACCTTGCTGAGAGTGCACTCAATCCCACTGTCCATGTTGCTGACAAGGATGTTAAACAGCACCAGATCCCTGAGGAATGCCACTCATCACTGGTCACCACTTGGACATGAACTGTTGACCATAACTCTGAATGTGACCATCCAGCCAATTCCTTATCCACTGAGCGTTCCACCCATCAGATCCCTGTCTCTCTAATTTAGAGACAAGGATGTCATGTGGGACATTGTCAAATGCTTTGCTCAAATCCATGGAGATGATGTCAGCTATGTCTTCCGCTATCCACCAATGCTGTAACCCCATTGTAGAAGGCCACCAAATTTGTCAGACATAATTTGCCCTTAGTGAAACCAAGTTGGCTGTCACCAGTCACCTCCTTATTTTCCATGTGCCTTAGCAGAGTTTCCAGGAGGATCTGCTCTACGAGCTTGCCAGGCAGAGAAGTGAGAAAGAACACCGAGGGGTTTATGTTTTTCTCTTTCCAGTCAGTGGGAGCTTCACTGGAGTGCCACGACTTCTCAGATATGATGGATATTGGCTTAGAAACTTCATCTGCCAGTTCCTTCAGGACCCACAGATGTATCAGTCACTAGTCAGTCACTAACACTTAAGTGCATTTCACATTATGACTTAAATTAAATGTGGTGTTATTTTACACCAACGACATGTCCACCTAATACAAAGAAACTGCATTTTCTTATACAGTGATAAAATTAAGAACTTTCACAGGAGACTAAAGGAATCATTGAAATTCATAGCTTCAAAAAACACAGTAAAGCAGCAAAAATTGGAAAACATGAGGAAAAGACATCTGACGGTTTCCTCCTAGATTAGTTGCAAGGCACCCAAACTCAGGGAGATTGGTCTGGTAACATTCAAGTATCTCATGCAATGTATCTGTTAATGTGGATGACTACAGAATGTCATGCTATCTGAAATGACTGTCACACCAAACAGGCAGAAAGCATTAACTTCTGATCAAAGCTTGAGATGCACCTTAATATACAAGACCAAAGTATCAATTTTGTGGCTTCGAAGAACAGATATCAGCCAGAATTGAATAACATCCTTAGAAGCTAACAAGGATATTTCCTATCCAGCCTCCTCAAAAAAAAAAGCAAGCTCTGTGTATGTTTCTTGATCACAAAGACATTCAGCTCAAGGTTTGTTCACAACGTAGGCAAAAAAAGGACAAAATTAACAGGATGCCATGCCTGTTTAATTGCCCCAGCAATCTGGTGCCCAAGTAAGTTGCCTACTTCACTTATGTCAGTCTTGGAAACTGTGATACAGTTATGTAAAGTGCAAAAAACATCTTTGGATATATCTAGCAAAGCTTTTCTAGCAGACCTACATTTGCCAAGACCATATGACTAAGAATGGAAAATCCTGTTTAGAATGCTGAGTGTAATTCTGTCACACATGTTAATCTTTCTTGAATTTATATTGACATAGATGAATTAAAGAATTTACACTTCCGATTCTCTCCCCCATTCCACTGGGGAAGGAGTGAGCAAGTGGCTATGCAGCGCTTAGCGGTCTTCTGGGGTTAACCCAGAACATCTGGTCAGTAAGTAAATCTTTATCATATATTCCTGAGTACTGTACTGTAGGGCTGGCTTAGAAAAAAAAGAGAAAAAAAAACAAAACCCAATTAAAAAAAAAAAAAAAAGCTAAGCCTGCCTCCCACTAAACACCCCACAATGAAATTGAAGCTTCCAATGCCTTTATAAAGAAATTTTTGAGATCTAGTATTACAATAGCATCTCACTGCCTTGCCACTGCACAGGTTCCCATTCGACTCAGTTAAAGCTCCTCTTATTTGTTATGTAGAGTGATGCCCTGGACTACTTGCGCTATCAAGGAAACTACGAGGAAGCTGTAGGGAACCCAGCAGCAGAGCCTTGTTGGTCAAGAGAAACATGCAAAGAACACCAACAAGCTTAATAAATAGCAGCATCCACCAGCTCCCCCTTTGCAGATCCCAAGAGGGGAACCACCAAGAAAAAGCCAAGGTGTTCTTTCCTATCGCAGGTATTTTAGCTGTGTGGATTTACTTTTTGTGATTATCTACTGAATAAAAGACCATCTCCATAGTGCCTCAGGTAAAATCCACCAATGCGTTCTCCTCCCATCCTGTAGCTATTGCTCTAGCTGGGCTATCATATGTGGTCTCCATAGTATGACAAAACAGGTTTTAACTCAGGAGACCAACAGAAAGAGGAAACGTATTTTTTCATTGATATTACAAAACCCGAACAGAACGTAATAGCCTAAACTACCTACTTGCAGTGTTTTAGTCTGTATTTCTTCTGAGCACAACTTGAAAAATGGTTCTGTTTATTTTATCTTATCACGTTAGCCTGGTATTACTTTTTGCTCATAACCATTCAGACATGTTTGGCATTTAACATATGCTATTTTGGAAAAGATTCTAATCTGTTAAATAAGTTTTAGGCTTATCTGACAAGACATTTTTCTTGCATACTGCTATCTGCAGATGCTGTGATGACAGATAAAAAAAACAGTCAGCATCTCTCCCTTCCCTACAAGCAGCTCCCAGACCACTAATCGTAGCAGTTAGAAGGAAGGATGTCAGAGACTTGGCATGAAGGTTTTTGGACTCTAACTGGCCAATTTTCTATTAACATTTTTGGGTAATTTTATTTTACAAGTATACTGATATATGAACAGCTGAACTGTAAATTACAGTTCCAATTAGTTTTTTAGAAGAGGGAGGCTCTTCCTTTAAAGAGGAAGAAAAAAAAAACCCCAAAGCAAAAGAAAAAAAGCCTATTGTGACCATCTTAGGCAGCAGGAAGCCCCAACATTTCTAGCAATTAGGCTTGTCAAAATCCCCTCTCACAAACCCCTGCTGCTCTAGCAACAGCAAGTGCCAGCAGGCAGCTGTGTTCCCGGAGACTGCAAACATAAACCCAGCAGAAGACAACTTGGTAGTTCTTTCTGGGAGATGAAGGAAGTCAGACAGACGTACTTGCTAATAAACTTCTCCTGTGAACTGAGAGCTGCAGGGATCTTAAGCTTTTATGTCTTTATTTGCATAATGACCAGCATAAGTTCTCATTTCACAAAAGGAAATGGACTTCCCTGCCTGGAGCCACCAGAGTCTGCATCAATCACCCCATCACTTAAGCAGCCCAGCCTACTTAAAATCATTACACCTTCAGAAAAGAAATGCCTTGTCAGGAGCTCTGGATAATTCAGCAGTAGAGCAGATAGACTTTCTACAGGTTAGCTAAAGATTTGCTGAGGTGTGAATCAAATTGGTGATGTATTTAGGAATAAGATGTTAAAACACCTGAGTTCTGTTTATCAAGCATCTTATTTAACTGTCCCAAAGCACAACTGGCTTAAGGCAAGTATCTCCAACTAAATTAAGAATATGGGCACAGAAATTGATGTAGCCAACATATTAACTTAGAACATCAGCTATTTCCCAATAATCGCTGGTGATACTCTGAACTCAGTACAAACACAATACAGCTATTTCCCAATAATCGCTGATGACCATACTCTGAACTCAGTACAAACACAATACAGCTGATTTTTTTTTTTAATTTGAATTGCAATTCAAATTAGTCTGTGTTCACTAAGAAGCAAGAACACCTGTATAATTCAGCCTTATGTGTACATAAACGCACTAAGATACAACTGAGACACAGGTTAATAATTATTCCTTCCCACTTCCAGCCCAATTTTCACTGCTTCATTCAGTGCAGAGGGTGAAGTTTTGTGCATGGGCCACACTTGCTGCAAAACCAGTCCTTTCCAGATATTTTTTTTTGCAAAATAAAGCCCTCAGGTCCTTGAGAGACTTCATTCTTATTCTACAGAGAAAGTGGAATTTCTTTGCCAACTTTTACTTTGCAATCAGAAATATATCATGGAAAATTCAACACTGTCCTTTCTTTACAGAGCTCTATAGTGAAGTATGACAGATTATTCAGAGTTCTATTTCTCACATTAACACCACTGACATTCATTACTTCATGGTAATAATTATGTGAACCACCACACAATTCCAAGAAGCTGATGGAAACCAGGAAGATATTCTAGGAAAATACATGACATGATTTGGACCCGTGGTGAACAATACACCCAATGTATTGATAAGGAAAATTATTTTAAAATATTAATCTACAGACTTAAAAAAACCCACCATTGTGATTCAATTCATGAATTCTTTTAGGTTGCTTGTTGGGGGAGTGTTTATAGATTTGTTCTGTGGAAATGCCATGCTTCAGGTACATCTGCGAACACTGGGACAAGTAGTACTGCAAGTATGTATTGCAGGAACATGCTGTCTAAATGAGATGTTAAGCTGCATTCAAGGCTTATCCTATTAACAGCTGTAAAAGACTTAGAGTATCCAGAAGTCATCCTCAGGTATGAGCGGAGCTGCTTTAATTTATTGCATCAATGCCTAATGTAAGTGATTCAAACCTGGGTGTCACTTTCCCCTTCCAAGGCCTCTAACTTACTCTTCCTAAATAGGCAGGAAACACAGATTAGAAGAGGAAAAATCTATCCACTAATAAAAGGATCACCTCTTTCTGGGAAAGCATCCCTAGAGCTACACTCTGGTCAGAGGAGTTTCCCCTTGATATCAGTAGGTGAGGAAACTGCCAACCAGACCTTAGGAGGTGACACAGAACCTCCAGGCTCATTCTGAGAGAAGAGAAGAGGACAAAAAAAGACCAAGCCCCACTAGGTCCAGGCTTGAAGATGAAAGTCACCAAACTTTTAGAGTTTCAGAAAAGATAATGGAATGCCTTGATCCTGATCTGAGTCTTAAAGTGTATCACAACTATGAATTGTGAAGAATAAAACTTACCTTAATTTTGTCCGCAAAGGGCTCATTTTACTCCAATTTGCAGATCATAGAATCATAGAATGGTCTGAGTTGGAAGACACCTTAAAGATCATTGAGTTCCAACCCCCCTGCCATAAGTAGGGACACTTCCCTCTAGACCAGGTTGCTCAAAGCCCCATCCAGCCTGGCCTTGAACACTTCCAGGCATGGGGCATTCTTCCTGGGTAACCTGATCCAGTGTCTTACCACCCTCACAGTAAAGAATTTCTTCCTAATATCTAGTCTAAATCTACCCTCTTCCAGTTTAAAACCAATATGCCTCATCCTATCACTACACGCCCTGATAATGAGTCCCTCCCCATCTTTCCTGTAGGTCCCCTTCAGATGCTGGAAGGCTGCTATAAGGCTGCCCTGGAACCTTCTCTTCTCCAGTCTGAACAACCCCAACTCTCTCAGCCTGTCTTTGTAGGAGAGGTGCTCCAGTCCTCTGATTATCTTTGTGGTCCTCCTCTGGACTCACTCCAACATATCTATTCTCGTGTTGGGGACTCCAGAGCAGGACGCAGTACTCCAGGTGGTGTCTCATGGGGATAATCACCTCCCTCAACCTGCTGGCCACACTTCTTTTGATGCAGCCCAGAATGTGGTTGGTTTTCTGGGCTGCGAGTGCACATTTCTGACTCACATTGAGCTTCTTTCTCATCAACCCCAAGTTATTCTCAGGGCTGCTCTCCATCAGTTCTCTGCCCAGCCTGTATCTGTGTTTGGGATTGCTGCGAACCACATGCAGGGTCTTGCACTTGGCCTTGTTGAAGTTCATGAGGTTCACACTGGCTCACCCTCTCAAGCCTGTCCAGGTTCCTCTGGGTGGCTGTCACCAAACTAGAGTCACAAATTCTAGTGGTTGACACAACAGTTCTATCACATAAGCTTGTCATGTCCCAGGTGTCTGCTGGTAGAGAAGGAAAAAAGCCTGAGGTTTTCAAGATATTTTTCTGCCTGTCATGTTCTCTGTGTACACTGGTAGTGAAATGGTCTATTTCCCCTCATCCTTACATTTCTCAGGGTCCTTTAATTCTGTTTGCTTCAATTAGAATTTGACAGACAGAATTAAAACAGACGCAGTATAGCAGACTCTCATAATAAGCATCATGGCTGCCTATCTGATAACCATCACCCTTTTTGCATGTTACATTATCCCACATAATGTCTGATAAAGGTATCAGTTTAATCTTTTTGCAGTTTAAGCAGTATGATTTTCAACATACTAAGTGTGACTGAAATCACTAGTTTTTTTGAAGGGGTGGAGGGTGCGTTCCTTTCTTTTCTTTTAAATCTACCATTCTCAATTGATATGGTTCTACCAACCTTGGGGGAGCAGGGGTGTTAATTGTTCCCCCTGGCATTGGGATCAACTGTCACTAAGCTTTCTATTTGGCTTCAAGAAGTCACAGAAAATCTCAATTTATTTCTCATGAATCATGTTAACAAAAGCCAGTGAATGGCTGTCTTATAGGTCCTTGGGGTGGAGAGGAAGAATTGTCCTCAACAGCATGGAATGTACTACAGAAGGCATCAGCTCTGAGGTACAGCATAAATACAGGAAATAGCAACAAAACACTACAACCTAAGGGGTCCTTTAGACTATAGGGAGAGTGTAAAGGCTGTGGCCAAACAAAAGAACTTACTTAGCTATAGTAAAGACTGGGGAATCCTTTAAGGATGGGAAAGGAGCTCACAGTCACTTCAAGATGGAGGGCTTGCAGCCAAGTCTGCTTAATGTTCAATCAGCAAACACAAATGAGGAATTCTGAACTGTCAGAACAGGCTGATTATGTACAGAGAAGTACTAGCCTTGGCAAAACACCCTGTGCTCAAGTTGAAATCAAATGAATGCTTTTTCTTCTGGAAACTACAGGTAATTAACAAGAGAGTATTTCCACCTTGCTTGCACTATTCATGGTACTTACACAGAAGATCAATCTACTAAACCTATATCACGACTAAAGTGGATTTAAGCTTCTGAAGAATCTTTCCAGATATTCAAGAGTGAGTCCTATGCTTCTTCTTTGATTTCAGAAAATATTTTTTCAGATTGATATCACACACTGAAATCTGGATTCAATTCTTCCCAGAAGTCAGTGAGGAAGAATATTATTTTCTGTTTATAAGTTAGAAGTAAGTTCTCCATGGGGGGAAAGAGGGGGGAAGTTACTTAAAGGGGGCCTGGCATTTAAATAGAGAGTAAATATATTAGTTCTTAGGAAAAAAATTCACCATCATTGCAATTCACGCTTCACTGCAGTATCTAAGCATGATAAAGGTTAATAATATAGGATCATGCTGTAGAACCACTGCTATCACAGTTTTCAAGTACAATGGATTTGCCCACTGGGGAGCATCCATCAAAGCAGCTTTAATGATCTAAACGTCACTGTAGAGCAAAGAAACTCCACGAATGTTCTTGTATTATGCCTGGAACAGTCACATCTATACCTGCAATATTTAGAAAAGGATACGAAGAGGGCATAGGTTCAGCCAAACAGAAAGCCGTAGTGCTCTATAAAGAAATTGAGTATTATTTGCTCAGCAGGTTCTGTTGCTTGTTTTGGGTATTTTTTTCATTTGATTTGTTTTTTAAAAGAAGATGTACTTGTTGCTGCCAAACAACAAATTTGCACAGCAAGTCCTGTATGCTGACTGTCATTCCTCTTTGCAAGGATCTATAAGCAATGCGTGTCACCATGTACTACCAAGACTGCATAGTTCAAGTAAGATGATTTTACCTCATTTTAGGCTCTGATATCCATTAATAGGAATGAAGATATTAAGTGGATTGTTTAACATTGAATTCTTTTTGGAAGTAGTAGAAACATGCACAATATAACAAAGTGGGGTATCAGAAATAAAATGCATGTAGAAATTACTAACAGGGAAGATCTTTGAGTTACATATAGTAACATAATGTATAATAATAGGTAATAAATATTTATTGTATTGTAAATATATAACATGCAATAACATATAACATTGTATAATATGTATAACAAATTTATTACTAATATGAACCATTTCTTTTAAATTACTGAGATCAACCAGATTACTGCTTTATAGCTCCTTAAGTGACATGTAGCTTTTGCCATACATTCCTAACAGTATTGTTTTTTCACACAGCCATCCCAGAGCTCTGAACTGATATCTATTTACCACTACAAATGAGCCCTCCCCTAACTCACTAGCTAGTAAAAATTCAATTTGCTTCATTTACTTTATAGCTAGGCATCAGTACGAACAAAACAGGAAATGTCTCTTCATCTTTTAAAAATACTATAAATAACAGACATTCAGATACAAGAGATGAACGTCTAACCTTTTCCCCTGTAAATTTGTTCTGCAATAGTTTGCTGAAGCTGGAAGAAAACACAATTAATATTCTAAAGTCAACCATCAAAAGTACAGTGAAGAAATTGAATACAGTTAAGCAGAAAACATTATGTCCTAATCCATGAATTTCCTCTTTTTCTTAAATTTGACATGAAGTAGAGACCAAAAATTTGACTTCACTTAAGTTTTCTGTTAATTAAATTCTCTTTACTTAGATATTCTTAAAATAAATGCAGTAAAAAAATATATACATATAACATCCAGCTATGAAAATAGTCATCCTGCACTTGAAATACAGGTTTTGAGCATGTATTCTGTATTCACAAGTCTTGTGATTGCCAAAATTCCAGGATAAAATTGATGCCACATAGATTGTTTTAAATGTTACATTTTTCCTGGTCAAGAATACTTGTGCTAATCAAAACTGCAAAAATAAGGAAATTGTCATGATTTTAAAGGCATTTCAAGGTAATTGGTCTTGCTAATTAAAATTCTGTCATCCTGCAAAAAATTTAAGATCAAGAGCCTAAATTTAGACAGTTTCAAGTCCTTAATAGAACTATGACAAAGATAGTGAAGAAATTAGGATGAACATTGTTTATGTTTTACTAAAAAGGCTACATTTATTAAGTTTAAATTTCATACACCACCTAAACCCATTATCCTATTACAAAGCATGGAAAGATCATATGATCTTATGTCATGCCAAAACGCTAGATAATTCCAGTAAGCGCCCCTACCATCTGTTATCCACATTGAAATTTAACATCAGCAAACTAGAACTATATTAATTGCTAAGATGGACATAAAGTTTTCTGACATTCTGCGGGTTGTTGGGTTGTTTTTTGGGGAGGAGAGGGGACAGCTTCTCTGAGAAATTCTACAGAAGTCATGATTGACATGAGCTAATACTGGACACCAGTCCTAGGAAAGTGGCTTGAGTTTCACATACTTAAACTTGAATATAGTTCATGTTGTCTTTTTTTTCTTTCTCACTTTATTCTAATGCAACTCTTCACTTCATCTGGTTTTCTACCAGCAAAAAGTGTGAAAGAAATAATTCTGAGGCCAGAACACATAAGAATGACACTAATTTCCCTACATTTCTTCTCAATAGTTGAAAAAAATACACAGCAGGGAATTGCATCAATTTAACCCTCTTAAATCAGTGTAAGTGAATTATATTGATTTAGCTTAATTCTTTAACAAGCTAAATTAGGGCACTCTAATTCAGGAGAATCAGAGTTGTACCAATTCAACAAAGTCAATTTAGGAGGAGATTTAGTAAAAGTCAATGCAATTTGTGTATGTGTGTAGAAAAAGTATATGCGAAAGTGTATGCCGGATAGCATTAGAAAACAGCATCATATGTTTCTTTTCTGGCATGGACTGAAGCACCTATTGCAGGAATTCAAAAGTTCAAATAGTAAATTCTATGAAGTAATCACTATGAATTCATCTTTTACTATACTGTTACAATTCATAAAATACAAGTGTGTGTGTGACGGGAAATCATTTGGTGCATTAACAAAAGAAATACTTTGGGCTGTGAATTACAGATTGCCAACATCACTAAAGTTTGAATACTAAGTACCAAAATATCATCTTTAGCATGAAAAAAAAAATTAGAAAAACTAAGTGGCATGTCCATAGTGAGACACCAAAATTAATAAGAAATCAGCAGCATTAGAAACTACAGAAAACTGGCTTTGGATTCCCCCCCACCCCCTTTTTAATCTTACTTACAAGAAACAGGTTTTGTGCTTACTTATTCTAGTAAGAGTAAATAACTGAATGCAGTTCCTGTTAGAGAAATTAACTGATTCCGAGAATCTAAAGTCTTGCTTTACACTTCTTTCCTCTGTTTTCCATGGAACACTTGCAGGGTGAGGTGCCTATTTTTGAAGTAATGGCAGCAGGATCCACCCTGGTTTGGCTAAAGAGGAAATTCAATTGGAATATTAGAAATGCACATTTAAGCGACTCAGCAGCACTTCATTTTTTCCAACAATTATGAAAAAAAAATTAAAAAATTATACAACTCTGGTCTGTCCTCCCCCATAAAAATCCAAATACACTCCCTCACAGAGGAAATTAATTCCACTAATTTTGCTATTGCCCAGCTCAACGAAAAAGAAGACAAATGAAATGTGTGCTCATTTTGATGTGATTCTATTTTAAATTCCTCAGATATACTTTCTTTCATCTTTTTTTGCTATGGCCACAGAAAGAACTGTCCAATTTCTATGTATATCATTGGACAAACATGTTTGAGTAAACTCTTATTAGCCAATGAATTGTCTATCCTTCAAAATATACCTTAGAAGTTTGAAGGAAAGACCTGGCGGTTTCTATTTTTCTTAATAAGTTCTTCTATTATTTTCTATGAAATGTACTTGAACAATCATCTCCTTCTCGCTGAAGAGATTCTGTCTTTTGGAAATGTTTTATACAGTATTTAAGTCCAGATCTTAAAGAGTTAATACAGATCAAAATTATTGGCCTACTATAATGATAAAGAAAATGGAGTTTGAACATAATGAAAAAATGCACAAACTTTCAGAACAACTTGGCTGATACTGTGCTTCAAAAGAACAGCTTATGCATCTACAGACTTTTAGAGTAGTGCTGCGTTTCAAATACATACACAAACAACTCTCTGACTTTTGGTTCACAAAATATTTCTGCAGTTTCAAATTCTTTCAAAACTTCATTGAAGTGTTTAGGAATAGGCATGGATCTGCATATTTCCAGCATCTTCTAAGAAAGTTCTGATTGTGCGATCCACACTAGAGATATACATGTTAAGAGAAGTGAGGACACGCTTTTTTAATGCCCTAAAAATTTATTAGCATTTTCAGGCATGCTTGGCAAGCATTAAAGCAGAATTTGGGTGTAAAAATAATTTAAGAAACCTACATACAGAAATGTTCTTATCATGATGTTCACCAGCAAGTCATTTAAATTCAATGATACTGTTTAAATTCTAAAAATGTAGAAGTTCCAAGTCCCCATATTCACATCCATCCCTGCGGTATCCAACTTCCTACCAAGAAAAAGGACAACATTTTTCATCATAGAAAACTGACACCACATGACAGAACATATGCCACAAATAGTAGTGGGACTTCTCTGAAGTTACTGACTTGCTGAATACTTAGAACAGGCTGAAGCGTTTTGCTGGTCTGGGATATGCAGGCAACTGCATTAACCATATTAAGCTTACATAAATCCTCTAAAAATATAGGATTTATCTTGACACTTCTGTGATTAACAGTCTTAAATAGAATGAAATAATAACTCATATGTGACCCGCACATTGCCAAAACATTTCAGAGAAGGTATTCCCCAATATAAACAATTTATAAAATGGTCTCTGACTATATCATTGCTTTTGGATTATGACAGAGTTGAACGATTTACCTTCGTTGTTTGTTTGGGGGAGGGACGGGAGGATTTTATTGCAAGCAGTGCTCTGTTGCCAGGGACATATTTGCTTTCCTTTATTACTGCATACAGAAGAGAATCCTCCTACAGTCCTGCTTATAGTAAGCGGAACATAGATCACTACAACTTCAAAATGGGTTGCACATGACTAAATGTCCTATCCCCCAAACCCTTGCTCATGAAAGTAAGTCAATAATTTTGAAAATATCAGGTATTTTGAAAATACAGGCTAAGGCCTACAGTAATGTATTCAGTGAACAACTGTATATCAAGCATTCCCAAATTGTACACAGGGGGAGGAATCTCCAAAACAGTTCAGAGCATAGTTCCCTGAACCATGTGTAACTAACACATTTCATGTAATTTTTCAATCTCCATTTTTTAAGTGTTTTTAGCTTTAAGTAACTAACAAAAAAACCCACAAAACAACAAAACAAACAAACCACCAAACCAAAAAACCCAACAAACCAATTGCCAACAGCAATTTGGCTGGGTAAACGGCCTTCACCACTCATTTTTCCAGTCTGAGATTTATCTGATTTATTCAGCATTAAGTAACTGAAACTTTCACAGAAAAAGCTTTTATTTATATCTTTCTGTGACAATTCTGTTATGAGTTTTCATTATAGCAGTACATACTGTATTTACTAATATCATTATTACATACATTAAAAAGGAGTTAAACAGCATAGGGTCAGATTTTAAAAACATTTAAGTACTTAATAATGCGATACATTTTTAGTTAGATTTTGAGAGAAGCCTACAAGTTTAACCTGCCATTGACTGCAATAAAAGCCAGGCTATGAGGTACTTTCAAAAAAGTTTAAGTATTTAGTTAAATCATCACAGGCTTGAACACCTCTAATAGTCTCACCCTTAATAATTTTTATCTTCCTTTCCACAACAAGAGTTAGCATTGTCAGGGATTTTAAGATTTAACCTGCCAAGTCATGAAATAATATAGCAGACATCTACTTCAGATACTCGAATTAAACAGTACTCATATTGACATTTCTCAATGCCCGTATCTTTCCTATCCCATATCTTGTGTGTTTTCTTTTGGCGGGTGGGTGAATGTTTTGGATGGTGAGTTCATTTGTTCTTGTATTATATCTTTTTCTTCAGCAAACCCCAGAGCTTTAAAGTTCCCTATTCTAAAAAAGGAACAAGTCTGCATTTTAAAAACAAGAAGAGAGTGTTCAGTGCAATGTGCCTTGTCACATAATGGACTCGCTACCATCATTTGATCCTTGCCTCACGCAGCATTCTGCAATTCTTCTCTAAAGCATTCTTTCTTTTCTCTATATATTAAGCCAACAAATGGACATCATTACTGTAGAATTGTCACAGCAAGGACAAAACACAGTTTTGACAGAGGTATTTGTACAGTGACACTCTTCTGTCCATAGTTTCCTGATCATTGAAAAGCTGCCTAACCAGTATCTACTGTCACAGAACAATGAGAGGCTGCCAACATTCAATCCAATTTTCTCAAGCCCTTCCCTCCAAATCCCCAAAATAAATGCCCCCCACCCTCAAACAAACAAAAAACCCAAACCCAAACCCCACATCCAAACCCAAAAAAACAAAGAAAAATTATTAGAAGTCAAGGGTATTATCCAATTTATCCACTTTTAAATTTTTACAATTTATTTTATGTACTGGAAATCAGTGGATGCAAGAACATCAAATAAAGCTCAAATGCTTTTTTTAATGCTTTCTGTCACCTCAGTGATGCTCAGTTTGATTTGTTTAAAAGTCTTGGAAAAGACTATGCTTTTCTCTGCTTGGTAGTTTGGGGTTTTTTAATTATTTTTTATTTTTTTTATTTATGAACAGGACATCTCTTCTTAAAAAGTGATCATGCTTTGCAAGAATTGCTTTGTACATAATGTATTTTGTTCAGGTCCAGCAGTGTGGAAAGCACTGTAAAAGATATATTGACAGCATCTTCCAGGTCACCTTGGCTCTTTTGAGATAATGTGTAAATCTAGAAATTGTATGTGCTCCCACTGTGGACATTAGATCCAGAAATGTCTGCAAAAATTTAGCGGCCATTAATGTAAATTGGTAGTGACGCACACAATTATCTGATATCCTTGCACAGAGGGCTTTGCACACGCAAGCATTTTTCATCCGACCCACTGATCTTATCACTGTCCGAAACAATGTTATTTTTCTTATAAAGTTCTCTCCATTCAGAAGTCTCAAACTCAAATAAGAAGTTATTACAAAGGAGTATGACATCTAGGAGTATGACAGAGGATACTTTTTGCAAAATGTTTGTTGATAAACTAGAACAACATCATAGTAAAAAGGATAACTGAAGGACTGAAGAATATGCCTTATAGCCTTTCAGGAGCTCAATCTATTTAACATGTCAGAAGGATTAAAAAGATAATTTGTTTACAAGTGGGAAATACCTCCAAGGGAACAGAAGTTTGACAGCAGAGAGTTGGTACAAGAGAGTTATATTAAGACCAAACAGCTGAAAAGTGAAGCTAGACAAGCCCATTTAATCAAAAATGCAAACCAGATATTTTGATATTGAAGAGGATCAGGGATACTTGAGCATCAGCTAATAATTTCACTCACACAGAGGATCAGCAGATCATTTTTAGTAACGATTAGACTTCTGAGACTTCTCTCTGGTAAATCCTCAAATGTAAAAGAGCAGACCAAGCTAAATGTACATCTGTTGCTGTGATCTATAGCTATACTGCTCTCTAGCTTTATACTTCATAGTAACGACATCTGGAGAACCATCTCACTGCACATTTGGGGATAGCATAGCTGTTATGCATCATAATGCATTTGGTTAATAACAGGATTCATAGTACTATATAAACAACACAACTCTGTCAATTAAAGGACGGCTACTCAAGCCAGAAATGTTACTTCAGTAGCAGTAAAGTTAAAGAAAGGTAAAAATAACAGGAATTATTATATTTAAAACAGTATATTACTTAGTATGGTTAAAAGAAAAAAAAAATTTGCAGGGATTATAAAAATAAGCCACTAAGTAAAACTGAAAAGTTAATGGAATATGCCAATGCATATATAAATTTGCAGATATACACGTAAGTACAGTTATGTGTATATGAAATATAAAACTAATCCCTTCCATACTTGTGCCTAAAACACTGCATGTAATCCCATCCTGCACCAACCCCAAAACTAGATTCTTGGAGCTGGATGCAGATAAAGGGCAGCTTTGAAAAATTTGAGCACTCACCTCCTACTCAAAAGTGTCCTCCGATACTGGGAGAAATACAAATTCCGCATACTGAATTAATTACTTTTGAGATGCAATAGCCTTTTCATTACTAAGGAATGCCTGGAATTACTAGCTCCACCAGTGGAACACCATAATGCAAGCTTAACATCACAAAAGCGATCAGTTTATATGGCTTAAAATGAACATTTTACTGTCACAGGTTAAGACGTAGCAAAAACTTTGCTGGTAGTCAGGAACACACTTCCACTTACTCTAAATTCTGCTCTCCTTCCCCTAACACGCAGAGATACGCCATCTCAAGTTACACCAGGGGAGGTTAAGATTGGATATTAGGAAAAATTTCTTCACAGAAAGGGTTGTCGAGCATTGGAGGAGGCTGCCCAGGGAAGTGGTGGAGTCACCATCCCTGGAGGTATTTAAAAGATGTGTAGATGTGGTGCTTAAGGACGTGGTTTTGGAGGTGTCTGGTTGATGGTTGGACTCAATGATCATAAAGGTCCCTTCCAACCTAGACGATTCTATGATTCTGTGATTCTATGATCTTAGTGCCCTCCCACTGGTGTGGGCTTTCCTTTGGTAGCATGAATGGAACAGAGCAATGCCCTTACTCCTCTGACAACAGCTTTTAATAGACTGACCGGCAGAAGGTGCTGCTACCCTTATCTCTTTCTCATAGAAGGATAAAATAGGGCTCAGGATTTTGAGTAAAATTATTCATTTGTACTGGGTTTACTGGACAAGGTGTGGTTGGCAGCGGAGGGCGCTGCCGGGCGGCCCCTGCGCGTACGGTGCGGGGCTGCCTCGTGCCGGACACAGCCGGTTCCCGCCGGCTCCAATGGCCCCACCGCAGGGCACAGCTGAGCCCCTCAGCCACAGAATTAAGGACAGAAAGGGCTAAAGCAACATATAGTAATAAATTAAATAAAGGCTAGGTCCTATCTAGTGTGCTATGCAGTATGAGAAAGTGAGATAACCGAATTTATCCCTAAAATAAGAATTCTTCACCATTCTGGTTTGCTTTCAGTTAATAATGCTGACAACAAAATGGATGTAAGGACACTTATCAACTAAGAGAGCAAGCCTGAGCTGAGAAGTCCTGATCACATTCAGAGCCTTCTGCAGTGCCCCTATGGTAGGCTTACGTTTTCAGACTAAAGGAAGGGATCATTTTGACACATATCTTAACTTTCCTGTTCTAGGCAGCTAATAGCTCTTGTTGCATACTGGAGATATATAACCTAGCAAAAAACCTACAAAGTTTTTGCAATGCTGAGGAGACAGGTGTACTGCTAGACTTACAGGGTTTGGCTGACATCGTCTGAGAAGTGCTTAGACACAATAATGACAAGTTTGGTATTCAGATAGAATTACTGAAGAGGAATTGTAAAAGATGATCTAGAGAAACAAAGTACTAAAATACATTGTTACATACCCTTGGGGCAAAATTAAAGCAATCAATGGATTTGGGGGCCCAGCATAAACAACACAAACATGAGGCTTAGCCAATTGTGTTCACAGACTGTTAGTGAAGGGGGAGAATATGGGCTGCTGGAAAACATGCTTCATCTAAAGGTAAGCAGAGGCATTTCTAGCAAAGACAGGCTCAGCTCAGCTCCAACTGGCCCCAGCAAAACATGGCTCCATGTCTCCAGCACAGGCTCCACAGTCCATGGCTAATAAACACATGGCTTTGAATCCCAACTATTCCATGGGCATATTGAAAAGTAGAAAGATGCAAACTCTGGATGGGATTCCAGAGAAACACAACCGGCTGATCTGTACACAAGTGCAAATTCATACATAAATTCACTCTCCCTTTATGATGTCTTTCACCACTTCCTAGACTATTTAAATGAAAGCATTAAACAGACTAAATTAAAACATTCTCTTCCTTGTACTTCTCTGATAACATCCCACAACCAGTAGAATAGCCCGTGGAAGAACATATCACTTACTCCTTGAAATGTCTTAGGAAAGAGAAATTTAATACCTTCATAATTAACATTTTATTTGGGTCGTTGAATTTAGGCAGTTTACTTTTCGCTTTCTCTTGTATATGATGCCATATGCTATGGTGTTTCTTCACAGTGACACTTTATAAAGAAATACAGTAATTTTATCCACTCACCTTCAGATAATCTAGTTCAAACACAGAATGTCTGTTACTAATTTTGCAACGTATTTAGTCCCTGCAGCTGGTGGAAGTAGTGGGATTAATATGGATTTCAAACTTCTCACACAGCTTGTTTCAGGATAAAAATCACAAGCATGCAAATTAACCATTTGCTTCTAAATTTTCTTTTTTTTTTTTCCAGCAAATTTACTATTCAAGTCCTACTAACATCACTGGGACTTAACTGGGAGAATTAGCTATTGCTGGCATTATCCATTTTCCTGCGATGGAAGCAACAACACCTGTGGAAAAATGTGTGTGACTAAACAAGATATCACTGAAGAAGAGAAAGCCGTGTTGCCACTGTTCAGTATACAACCCTAGTTCTAGCAGGCTTTGAAGCATTACAGGTAGAAGGTAGAAGACTCAAGGTAGAAGAGCTGATTAGTCTTAATAAATACCTAATATTTGTAAAGTATGGAAGAGAAAAATTCATCACTATGAGAGAGAACAGTTTACAAGACTGACAATAAAAATATTTCATAAAATCACAGAATCATAGAATGCTGTAGGTTGGAAGGTACCTCAAAGATCATCTAGTTCCAGCCCCCCTGTCATGGGCAGGGACACCTCCCATTAGATCAAGTTGCTCAAAGCCCTATCCATCCTGGCCTTGAACACTTCCAGGAATGGGGCAGTCGCAACTGCTCTGGGCAACCTGTTCCAGTGCCTCTTCACTCTCATAGTGATACATTTCTTCCTGATGTCTAATCTAAATCTACCCCCTTTCAGTTCAGAACCATTAACCCCTCATCCTATCACTACATGCCTTTGTAAAAAGTCCCTCTCCAGCCTTCTTGTAGGCCCCCTTCAGATACTGGAAAGGTGCTATAAGGTCTCCCTGGAGCCTTCTCTTCTCCAGGCTGAACAACCCCAACTCTCTCAGCCTGCTCTCATAGGAGAGGTGCTCCAACCCTTTGATCCTCTTCATGACTTTCCTCTGGACTCACTCCAACAGGTCCATGTCCTGGACTGGGGGTGTGGGTAACAACAGAGGCTAAAAGCACTTACAAAAGTAACTCAGAGCTCTTGGTAAACAGGATGCACTTAAAAAAAAACAAACTAAAAAGTCATTCTATATTTATATACATATTTTATTTATATCTGAGATATATATTTTATATGTGTTTATATATTTCAATATGGCCAAATACAGTATACTAATTGTGGACTAAAAAGTATGGATCATCATTGCATCATAAGCACTGTTACTCTGTAATAAAATACGCTACCCGGAAACGTATATGGGATTTAGCCTTGTAAGTATTTTTTTTTCAGTCTTTGGTGTGCCTAAGATGGATTCAAAAGGTGAAGGTGTTCAAAACGCTTAAAGGTTTGCAAAGCCGCTCATGTCCTCAGTTTGAAGTCAAGACTGTCAAGAGCTCAGTTGATGAATATATACGAACATATAGAGAGGGAGAGAGAGAGAGATATTCCTGGGGAGCTGCACTAGCAATTGGACACGTTCTTGCATCTAGAAATGAAATCAAGCAGACTTAAGGTTGTAAATAAGGCACTTTTTAAAGAAAAAAACCCAAAACTATTGATTTAATAGAGTGCAGTACCTCACTACTGGGTTATGGCACAGCAGGCACTGGCCAGCTCCTCTCCTGGAGCCTTGGGTTACCTGTTCTCCACAGCAGCAGGTAATGGCCAGTAATGGTCATCAACAGCTGCAGCGGCTCTCGCGCATTTCATTCAAGTAGACATGCTGAGAGTTACAATGGATTAAGAGAGTAGGTGTTAGGTCTGCAGAAAGGCAGAAGTTGATATGGGGGAATAACAGTTGAAAGGATGAACAGATGAGACCTAAATATTAGATGCATATTATATAAAAAAAAATATAATAATCCAGAAAGCCCAATAATAGAATAATCAGCAGAAAACAAAGCAGTTGTCTGAAGTGAAATATTCTGTCTACAAATGATGACAGCTCCCCTTGAACTACGTGGATTTACAACACAGACTTAACCAAAAAAAATAAAAATTCTGGAAAGCAAACCCACCATACAACTGAAAAATAAACCATAGGATTACTAGAAACAAAAAAGACTTCTGACAATCTTTTAAATAACTCCAAGGATAGCTTCAGTCTTCGGAAATCAAACTCTTAAGAGTGAAAATGAAAACAATAAACCCTGAAACTTTAGCAAATGGTTTTGAAAAAGGCAGTTTCTAGATTTGGTAGAAGTTTTCTCCTGCTGCAGTTTATGACAGGAGAATTACTTTTCAAGTAAAAGATGAATCAACATACAGATATGCTTTGGAGACCATTTAAGTCAGTAACCAGGATGAAAGTTTCACATATAGTTATATATTAAAGGACTAAATATGTCAAAAGTAAATTCCACCCAAAATATATGTGCTATATGAAATTCTACTTTTAGTCATTTCACAAAGCCATCTGATAACTTGCTATGTCATTAAAAACAGGAATAAGAGATCTTAATTTTTGAATGGAAAATATTTAAGTGTCTGATTAGTCACTGAGGGGGAAAAAAACCACCTTAGACAAGTTTGCTGAAAAGATTTTAAGGTCTTCTCAATGTGGGGGAGTGGGGGGTGGTGTGTTGGCATAAATTTAAGTTAATGGCTTTTCACTAGTCTAAAATTTGGGAGTACAACTTCATGAAGTGTCCAAAGTGTACTTTTACAGTAACTACTTTTTTTGTCTAATAGTATCTGCCACGGTCCCTGTTTGAGGACTTGAGAGGCACAAAATCTTCAACTATGTAAAGAATAACTATATCCAGTTCTAATAATTCTTCTTGGATTTCAACCAACCAGATTCTGTCTTCTTCCTCTTAAAAGAAGGCTCCTTAAAAGAACAGGTAAATACTGAAAACAAGTTTTTATACATCTGAAAGGTACATTCTGTTTACATGTATGTGATCAAATAGCTTTTTATTTCTGTTCTCTCCCAAAATGTCAGTTCCATTATCAAACATACTGCATGCATGTTAGTTCACTCAGCTTCCATCCAAGGGAACGTACTTCCCCCCACACACACCTCCCAAGACAAAATCTGGCTGAGGTATAGAGCATAGGTCAATTGAGAGAGCCAGTCACCAGCAGGATTCCACTAAGAGTACAGTTCTACACTATTGTTCCAGCAGGCTTTACACCCCCAGGCTCTGGGGCATATGTGAAACCTAGAGGAGACTGACACACTGGACCCATAATTATTTATAATTGCTTCCATTCACAAACTTTTTTTTAGAAAGTAAGGTGGAAATTTGATCTGAAAGACTATTTTTAATTTTTGGCTGTTAAGAATTTTATATGCTATTCTTAATAAACACACCAGTAGTAAGTGTGAGATAAAAATAATATCCTGGTTACTATTACTCATTTCACACATCATTTAATACTTACATATATTCCAGAAAGCCAAATTATGTTACATCTGAAACAAAACCAGCTAATGTAGGAAGAACAAGCCTAATTATTTACCAAGTAGGGAAGTATGAAAACAAGTAGGTTTGTAGTATAGTTGTGGAATAAAGGATCAGAATCCTTCCCTCCCGATCCCAAAATGACAAACAGTAACATTAATTTATCTTCTTTATTACCTCAGAAACATAATTCTTGCAACATTAAGGAGTTAAGCCCATTAGTATATATATATACATGTAAAACTCTGTTTTCTACTTTTTCTAAACCAGACAGAAATTCATTCCAAAAAAATGCATTTTCTGGAAGAAGGATTTGGCACGGTATGAACCTATATTTCCCCTGGGTTCCCAACATCAAAAATACAACATTTTTCTGTGTGGTTTCAAGGATGAGCTCTGTTCAGCTTGAGGGTAGCCTCTACTTTATACCAAAGGAGAAAAAGATTTATCCCGTTTCTGCTCCATCATGCTCTGCACTAGCAAAACTGGAAATAGTTGACTACCCCTCAGTATCATTTTCTCCTTTGAAATTGAAAAGGAAGAACACAATAAAAAGGAGACAACTGTGATATATTAATCAAAGCAAGGGGGAAAATTGGTATTTAGGGAGAAGAAAACAACTATGAATAAAACCAAGAGAGCCATAATAAGCTAGACATTAACAAAAGCAATTGAAAGATCAACAGATAGACACCACCATAATATAAATATACATTTCTATAGTGGACTTTCACACACAGAGTTTGACAATCCAGCTGTACTGATGGCAAGAACATCTTTTTTCCTTCTGCCAGTGTAGTGTGGATTGGCAGTGTCAAGTAACATCAGGAAGTAATAGCTGCGGAAAAGCTGCCAACCTTACACTTTGGAATGCAACAAGTGTAATGGAGGGAAGCATATTTAAAAAAAAACATAAGACCAACAGAAGGCAAACCCACCTAGACATCAGTTAGTGCATTTCTTTATCTCACTCCCTGCCAAATTAGAGTTTTATGATTTGATAAAAAGTATTCATATATTCATCTTTTATTTGGATTGAATATTTTTCCCCAAAATAACTTGTGTATAAGGTATCCATAAATAAATTTCCAAAATTCAAGATCATGCAGTTTTCTTGCATGAAATCCAAGTATTTCTATTTGGAAATGACAGCAAGGCATCCCATGCAAGTTCCAGTTTTCATGCCTTGTGTTCTATGACCAAATCTTTTCAGCTACTTTCAGGTCTGAAGTGTGGCACAGGATTTGTACAGGTACTCTTACAATCATGCCCAGACAGACATGATGGACCAGAAAGGTGTTTTCTTCCTTTTTGAAAAAGTTTTATCCTGGATATAGAATGGTATCTGATATCTCTTTATGGAAATACTGCTCATAGCTTACTTTTTAAAAAAACAATGTTTAATGAGTAGCTCAAATTTCCTTCTACTGATATTTGTTGGCACCATGAACTCCAACTGGCACAGCATTGGTTTCATTAGTACATTGAAACAAGTTTTCAAAACATGCACCTCATAAAAAGACCATTGTATCCAGACTGGTTATTTAGAGTTGATGGACAAATCTGAGGTTTCTGAAGAACAGCTGCATCCTCAGATGTGTGAAGCGTTCCCAGCCATTCTTTCTCCAGTGGTAAAAAAAAAAAAAAAAGAGTTTTCCTGGCTTCATATCTGGAGATTATAAGTTTTTTCTGCATGACAGTATTCCAGAAACGTATTTATCTGTGCCCTCCTAGGGAAAACCAGCTAGCCACAAATGTTGGTTTGAAGGATTACATAACAGTACTCGCTATAGGCTATTTAATAGCTCTAAAACCCACAATGAAATCTTCTGACTTTCAGACTGCCTTTATTTAAAAGCAGAGATTTTTACCCCTTTGGAAACTACTGCATTATTCAGCAATATGAAACGCACCACTTCTGCAAGCGCTAGGTATCTTTGTTCTGTTTCTCTAAGACTTCGTTGCTGGCTGAATTAATGGTGAAGAACCATCACGAGAAGCAATTAAAAAAAAAAAAAAACAAAAACACAAACATGGGTTTGCCTTTTCATCACTAAATTATTTACATGTAAACATATACTCAAGATTCATGCAGAGAAATCTCATCAAGACATTTCAGCATAAATACCAATTAGGGGTCTACTGCGTGGATTTTATAAAAATGAGCCACTGAAAGTATTGGTCTATTAGGGCCTGAAATGGGCACATTAGCATCGCTCTAGATTTTACTCCTAGCAATATTTCTTTCTGACCCTTTCTTTACACAGCTTTACCTAGAAGTCACAAGCAAGTTAAAGAAGTAGAAATGCTGTTTCCTACTTAGGCAAAGATGATCATCTATACTGATATCTGAAACCTTTAAAGGTTCCAGAGACTGACTCTTAAAGACGGTATGTTTTCATTTTAATATCCCAAAATATGGGCCCATTTAGTGACCAATTATATGAACAGCCATCCCTCTTTAAACATTTATTACATGGACTCTTGAATTTGGCAATGATGAGGTTAAAAACAAGGACACACTTACTGTCTTGAAACATATTCACCACTATGGTTGTGGGACGGAAATGTTACAGGCTGCAGCTTAGCTAAATTTCAAGGATCAGGATGAAAAAAAAAAAAAAATCATATGTAAAGAAAAATCCATAAACTGTTAAAGGATATGAAGGACCACCTAAGAAGTACAACCCGTTTGCATTTTAAGAAACTAGTTTAACATTTTTGTTTATTATATAGCTATAAAACCCATCATAAAATCTAATCTTTTCACCTCTGTGTAAACAGAGCTTTTACTTTCCATATTTTGTTTGTATAACAAATATTACATTATGATGTTATATGTAATAATGTACGCAATGTTCTATGTGAGCTACATGCAATATGTAATATAATATTTAATTTATTACATTGTGAATTTTGCCAACTAGGTTAAACCTTAGAATTAGTGACTGACATGCACCCTTTTCTTTCCAAGCAACATTTTCTTTTCCCCTGCTTTCCATTATTTTTTCCCTTTTTCACTCATCTTTGCCTGAGGATGTAAAGTTCTTACATGGACTGAGACAAATGGCAAGACCCATTGCTTTCTTTTTTTCTTAAACCCAGAGAATACATGAACACATATTTTTTTCCAGCCTTGCTTTGATCCAAAACCCAATAATGTGAAATTTTACACACCTGTTATTGACTAGTGACTCCAAAAAAATTTACCATAACTCATTATCAGACAGATATATTTGGAGTACCCTACCTTAAGTGATGTTTTTCTTAAATGTAATTTTAGTTAGACAAAAATAAAATTTTTAAGTCACTTCAGTTTACTTTAAGTTGTCATAAGTTGTGGTTACTGTATAAATCCACAAGTAAGTGACACTTGCAAAAATACACACTTAACTTCAGTTCTTGCTTATACTGTACCTAACTACAGAACCATAAATTAAACCTTATTTTAAATACTGAACGTAATACAGTCAGGGGTTGGTAGAAAATTTCAAATCTGTTTTAGACATTAATTGCATTGCCTTCTAATGACAAGTTGAACCCTAAACTAGCTGGACATTTAGTTGTAATATTGTGAGGAACTTTCCCATTTTTAATTAATTTAACCCAAAGACATAATCTTTATAATTAAGCCTTCTAGCTGAACATTGTTGCTGTCTAAAGAGGAGAGAGTCATACCCCTATTGAGGGCCTGCCTGCCCAGAAGTATGGGGGCTTGGGAATACGAGCCTCTGCCTAAAGCCATTCACGTCCATGTCAGGAGCAGCTCCTGTTTCAGTCACAGAAGCCTCTCCGTGATCTTTCTGTTAACAAACATGCCAATTTCAAACTGGATCATAAGTCATCTGCAAATTTCTGACAATGTTCAATACCTGCATTGTGAATGACAAAAATCACCTGTACTGTACTAAACAGCACTTTGCAAGGAATCTGTAGGAGCATGGCAGTTTACTTCTTCTTCAGACTTTTTTATTTTTTTAATGGTAAACTATTAGAATTAAAAGTTGTTGCCTTCAGCCTTAAAAGAACAGTGCTGCCAATGTTTCCACCATCTCACCAGCTTTTAGTTTCAATGGTATTTTCTTGTAGGATAATAACTAGCAGCTCTTATCTGGTATTTTCTTTCATGATAACAAATCTCATTTTCTCTTTATTATCAGGAGGCCTTTCAGGCAACTTTTACTAATGTCATTTTTTTTCCATTACACATGTATTATTTCTTCCTTCTTTTCTGCTCACATTTCTTCAGACAGACAAATTGTGATTCTGACAAAATCTATGCCTGATATAGGCTCCAGTTAAACAGGGATTTTTCTATTGGCTATAATATGCTATTCTACTATAAGTGAAAACATTTAATGGGATGATTACTGACCTCATTCATCATTATGAGAAGAGAGCCTTTATATCTTATCCTTCTCAGCAAGTCATTAGGGCTATTCTGGCTCAGACTTACATCATTCTCTTCAGTCAGTATGTATCATTTCATTAACTGTATTTATGCTGATGACATAAAACTGAGAGGAGTGGCTGATACACCAGAACGTCATGCTGCCATCCAGAGGGACCTAGACAGGCTGGAGAAAAGGGCTGACAGGAACCACATGAAGTTCAACAAAGGGAAGTGTGGAGTCCTACACCTAGGGAGGAATAACCCCATGCACCAACATATGCTAAGGGATGCCCGGCTGGAAAGTAGCTTACCAGAAAAGGACAGGGGGTCCTTGTGGACACCCAGGTTGAACGTGAACCAGTAATACGTCCTTGCAGCAAAGAAAGCTGAGGGTGTGGTGGGTTGCTTGAATAGGATCCTTGCCAGCAGGTAGAGGGAGGTGACCCTTCCCCTTTACTCAGCACTGGTAAGACCACACCTGGAGTACTGTGTCAAGTTCTGGGCTCTACAGTACAGAAGAGACATTGACATACTGGAAAGAGTCCAGCAAAGGGCCATGAAGGTGATGGACTGGAGCATCTAACATATTAGGAAGAGCTGAGAGAGCTGGGACAGTTCAGCCTGAAGAAAAGAAGGCTCTGGGGGGATCTTATCAATGTATGTAAATACCTGAAGGGCATCCACAAAGAGGAGAGAGCCAGGCTCTTTTCAGTGGTGCCCAGTGCCAGAATTAGTGGCAAGGGGCATGAATTGAAACACAGGAGGTTCCCTGAACATCAGGAGACAATTCGTTAGTGTGAGGGTGACTGAGCACTGGCACAGGTTTCCCAGGGAGGTTGTGGAGTCTCCCTCTTTGGAGACTGTCTGGACCGTCTTTCAAAAGATGTCTGGACATGATCCTGGGCAACCAGGTTTATGTGGCCCCACTTTAGCAGGAAGAGATTGGACCAGGTGACCTCCAGAGTTCTCTTTCAACCTCAACTGTTCTGTGCTTCTGCAATTTCATTTGGAGATATGATCAACGAATTCTTCTGTCTAGCTTTTGAGGGCAAATATGATACTCCAAAAGGATTTAGTACTACAGATGCTTATTAATTGCAAGTTATTAGAAACTACCAGCTTATTAAAAAGCCTCGCCAGTCAATAAATTGGTCTATCAGCATTACAATGTTTGTTTCTGCTCCAAACAGCTGTTAACTTTCACTAGATACTACCCTGAACTTTCCCCACTATTATAAATGTAAAAAGTCTAAGTAGTAATAACATCACTCATTAGGCTCTCCATAACCTTCAGTTGCATATGGAAATAAAATAGATTCTTAGTTATATGTATAACTGGGCTTCTTTAGCATAAAGGTGGATAGTTAAATGACACGGAGGAATTTTCATTTGGTTATATTTCTGAGTGTTGCCCTTATTCTTTTAATAGCTTTCAACAGAATCGTGTTGTAAAGTAGATAAACAAGAATATTTACCCACTACAGACTTAGGTTTTAGTCTTACAAGTGTTTGTCACTGAAGCCTTACTTTTACCTATTAACAACTTCATTATATGCTTATTTGACCCCAGGTACACTGGCTTTCAGCTACACGTATGAACTAAAGTCTATTCTGTCCTTTATCTTAGCCCAAAACCTTGCTTCAGTTACAAAAGAGAAGTGGTGAAGTCCCTTGGCCTGTCCAAACAAGCCTTTCCAAAGGGAAGACATTTTCTCACAGTTGACTCAGCTGCATAGGAACAAATCCCAGAGCACTGCAGCATAAGACTCAGCTGCATAGGAACAAATCCCAGAGCACTGCAACATAAAGCAGCAGGGCTTTGCTCCCCTGGCTACACATGTACATTGGTTTGGGGACAGCAACACACAGAAGGCCTTGCTCTGGGAATACTTATACTCAGGTTAGGCTAACTGGAACACTCTGATCCCAGCACTAATTAGCTCAGATGAGTCTGCAAAGGAGATATTCCCTATACAGATGCTCACACCATAAATGTCTTCCCATACACTTTATATTTCCCCTCTGGGACTTGTGGGTATGGCCAATGGTCAAAAAACTAATTCTTCCTGCTGAGAACGAAACACTACCGAACATACATATATGAATGGAATTGCATTAGGGAATAGAGTTTGAATAGAAAAAATGATAAAAATATTAGCTTTTCACCTCTGGGTACCAAGGAGGACAGAATACGTGAGCAAAGGAAGATGAAAATTCAGTACAAAGAACGAAGGAGCCAGGAAGCACCTGCTCGATTCTCTGAAAGGGCCAACATAGGCAGTACACAATTTTTTTTTTCCTGTCCTAAAATATGACAAGAATATTCTAGTGAAGCTGCTAGCGCAAAATGTCTGTTACTTAAGTAGACTTTTAGGGTTGAAACACTTGCTGTTCTTTGAGCCGTATTAGATGTTTTTGAAGCACAAAACAAAAGCACTGAAGTTATCAATTCAGTCTTGTAGCAGAGCTTGTCTCTTCACTTTTTTTTTTTTTCAAAAGGGAAAAAGGAAACTGGCTTAGTAGTACACTCCATGGGAGACACTATGGGCACTGCTATTCTTTGAGAGGCATCCTACTTTGCTCTATAGTTTTTTCTCCATCCATCACATCAGTTGGAGAGATACGACTCCTGGCATTTACCTACATTGTGTCAAACCCATATGGCAGTCAGCTGCAAGTACAATCTCCTTTCATCAACTCATTTCTATACAGGCCAAAACTTGTAGAGGCCCTCTACCCAATAAGAAATGCCGTCAGTCACAGGGCATGGACCATTCAACCAGAAGTCTCAGGTGTGCTAAACAAAGTCTCCACTAAATCTCACTCCACAGAAAAGCACTTGTGGAAAATGGATTTGCTTATGCTGGCCAAGCATATATAGCTTCCATTATATAAACAAAAATCTGCCAGCTGCTGTTGGCAGCTTGCAACTAGTTTTACCTTAGAATTTCTCCTTCTGATAAAAAACATGTAATTTTCCACCTTTCATTTCAAACTCTAGCATGATGCTGTGTTTTCCATTCACACCTTGCTTGTAGGTCACTTGTCAAAAAAAAAAAAAATTTCAAGCACGTCATAACCAGATTTCAGTACTGTTTTCTGCTTGGTTACTCATCTACCATGTAATATTCCTGTTGACTTTGCAGCTTTAGAGGTACTATGACATTATGCTTTGCAATTACAGAACAAGATTTGTGATGTCTTTTCTGAGGCCCTGTTTCTATGAACCTCATGACACCACTCCAGGATTCCTCAGTCTCATGTTTCTGTTTTCCTTACTACTGTTTTTTTTCTTCACTGTTTCCTTAGATGAGTCTGATTCAATACTGCAATCTAACAGTTCCGTGCCACCATCTCCCTATTTTCATACTAATAATTTCAATAAAGTCACATAATGAAGGATTTTATTTTGAAGAGATAGGAAAAGAAGACAGTAGTTCAATCTTGTTAACAAAGATGAAACATATTGTTTGAAAGTGTTTGCCTTAATGCTTCTCATTTGTTTGTTTGCATTTAATTTCTTCAGATGAGTACTGTTTTGGTGTTTGTTGGTTTTGTTGGTTTTGGTTTTTTTTTTTTTAGTTTCTACTTGCTTTCTTTCATTTTGCAAGATGGAATTTCCTGGAATGCAGCTTAACTAATATAATGCATGTATATAAAGAAACACTAATTATCTTCAGATTGGCATCATTCGGCATACCAGACACTAATTTTAGGTGATGGTACCCACATGAACACCTGCTGTTGAACTCTTGATAAGAATTATTCTCAACACCATATACCATTCCTATGAGAAGCTGAAAAAGTATAATAATTCCTTAGTGAAAGCTTTACTTGATATAGCCAGTATAGAGTCAAAGAATCATAGAAAGGTTTGAGTTGGAAGGGACCTTAAAGATCATCTATTTCCAACCCCCCTGCCACAGGCAGGGGCACTTNTCTCTGGGCAACCTGTTGCAGTGTCTCACCACCCTCACAGTAGGGAATTTCTTCCTACTATCTAATCTAAATCTACCCTCTTTCAGTTTAAAACCATTACCCCTTGTCAAAAGTCCATCTCCAGCTTTCTTGTATGCTCCCTTTAAATACTGAAAGGCTGCTCTAAGGTGTCCCCAGAGCCTTCTCTTCTCCAGGCTGAGCAATCCCAACTGTCTCAAGCCTGTCCTCATAGGAGAGGTGCTCCAACCCTCTGACCATCTTCATCACCCTTCTCTGGACTCGATCAAACAGGTCCATGTCTTTCTTATGTTGGGGGCCCCAAAGCTGGATGCAGTACTCCAGGTGGGGTCTCATGAGAGCAGAGTAGAGGGGCAGAATCACCTCCCTTGACCTGCTGGCCATGCTTCTTTTGATGCAGCCCAATGTACAGTGTAATATAATTATCTAATGTATATGGAGTTTTATTCCGGTTAGAATTGTCTACAGAGTACAAAAAAAACCTAGAGTCATAGAGCTACTGGGACTCTTATCAGATAGAAATGAAGAAATTCTCATTTGTCTTATACAGAGACTACACCAAAGTTTTTACTTTGAATGTGAGAAACTCTTATCAATTGCATAATGTCCTGACAGTCAATAAAATGTTAGTTTACCCAGTTATGTATTAAGAGAAAGAGGACAAAACTGCAGGTAAGTCTCCACAGCAACCTGAAAAGCCTATTTCAATTTCACAAATTAGGACCCAACTACAACAGCACACAGGAGATTTCTTGGTCCATGCCCAAAAATTTCTGAAGAATAACTCAG
Organism: Ibidorhyncha struthersii; assembly: GCA_013398815.1. NCBI lineage: Eukaryota > Metazoa > Chordata > Aves > Charadriiformes > Charadriidae > Ibidorhyncha > Ibidorhyncha struthersii. Next base: position 143,129 of record VZSZ01002345.1, on the reverse strand, counting down.
TAGATAGCATTATTCTCACAGAAATTAAATTGAATCTCTTTGAAGGTGTCAGGAAACTCAAACTTGTTGGAGGTATGATCCTTCAGATTCTGTAGGCAACCAACAACCTGCTCCAAGACAAGCCCTGCTGAATTTAGTAGTCTCACTGATCTAAATGGGACTTGTCCGTGCAGTTATGTGGATGCATTATCAGGTTGAGTAGAAGGCCCACATTTCCAATCATCTGTCACTACTAAAGATCTACCGGTTTATGCAAGGGAAATATGTTAACTTTGAAGTGAAAAATGTATTGAACAAGAAATACTTGCTTTTTGCACATATTTAGGTCCCACACGGTAATGCTCTTATAATTTAAATGTATTCTGTATTTGTTATATTCACAGTTCCATCCAAAAGGAAGAATAACATTACAGGGTAATATCAAAGTAACACAGTTAGATGGATATATCACTCCGACCAAACCCAAATCTTTATATTCTCATACACATATCGACACCCAAAGGTTACAGTTTGCTAAAATAGTTCGTACTTTTTAAAAGTCATCTTAAAGGTTAATGACTGAAGATACATTTGATGCAATCTATGTAGATATTTACAGAAATTTTGAAAAATACATGTCTTTACATGCTATGGAGTGAGATGCTGTAATGAGATAATGTACTTCAATGCAAGTGGTATAAATTTACAAAAAGCAACTATGAAGATATTAATCCAAAACACAGATCCAGGCTTAGATTCCTTCTGTGATGATTTACTACTTCAAGCTAATTATTGTATCTTTTAAGTACATTCTGTACACCCTATTATAGAACCAATACTGAAAGAAAAGAAAAAACAAAAAAAACAACAAAACAGTTGTTTATCTCAAAGACATGAATACCTGCTTTAAAATTAGTCTCACAAGTCTCACTCACCTAGAACAGCATTGTCTTCAATTAGTGCATATAGTCAAGGGTAAGTCATTTTAAGAGTGACTGTAAACACTCCAGTAGCTAATAGAGAAAGGAGACTAATTCTCCATTTTGAAGGACAGATTTTACTTCCATAGCACCCAGGTGCAGAAACAGATTGCTATTTGATGAACACAGTTAAGCTAGTTAGGAATGAGAACACATCCTGAATATAAGAAAAACACTGGCATGGTTTCACACCATAATACCGTGTCTTCAAAAAGATTATGCGGTCATTCTGAGCCTACTGAAAGACAGGGAGCTGCATGTTGCCACTGAAGAATGGGACCACTGTACCAAAAAAAAACATGTATTATTGTTCTAGTTTAATGGAGGTGTGAATTGAATAAAAACCTTCTTAGCACATTGCATTGTTTTAAAGACTGTGCTAGCTCCCTGAATACTATTAGTTGGACATATCACACAGCCTGATTTTGATAGCCCTTGACCAAATTAGCAGAGGTTACAACCAATACTACTAATGGTAACAGAAACTTCTTAGGCAAAGTTCTGCATTAGTGAAGTTAATGGAAGTTTTGTCACTGTACTCAACTGGATCAGGATTTCACTGTCAGAATTAAAGCCAGAAGTAAGAGTTCTTACTCCAAGCACAGTGATTATAATCAATATCCTTGTTACATACTTGCTGCAGAGAACTGGTGAAGCCATTCTTCAAATTTCAAATTTTCAATGACAGCTAAAATATTTTCTCTCAAGTATTTTAGGGATTCAGGGATTATTATTTTTTTTTTTAATGGCATCTGATAATTCCTGATGGAAAAAAAAAACCCATACACTAATTTTTACATCATTAATTTTTCCCTTCCTTTAACTATCACTATGTGCATCCAGCCAGGAGATGTGCTCAGAAAGGTGTGCAAGTGAGGCAAGGAAAACAGGTATGTTGAGCAGTCTGATTTACTGCAGAATACCTATATCATTTTTCAGGAAAAAAATGGAAGAACAGAAGAGAGATATTGCAGATACAGTCTTAACTGCCCTGTTTATCAAGGGACAGGTGGTGTTTAGAGCCTGCACAAATAAATGCAAAAGGAAAATGTAGCTACCCCTGAAGGTGGCAGTACCCAATGAACTTGACTTCTTTGCACTCGTCTGTAAAGCAGGACTGGATTCCTGGGAAGGAATCCCCCAATACTAAAGGTTATTCAGAGATTTCAGACCTAGAATAAAAAATACTGTGTGGTGCTTCTCAGAGGGCAACGCGGTTTCTTCCACTTGACCTCAATTCAGCTGTCTATGAGATTTGCAAGGGTAAGCATTTTAAATCTGCAAACACATCTCCACTTTGTCCTTCTGCTGATTATTTCTCTAAGGGAAAAATGTGACCACCATTTGGGTAAGCATTAAAGCCAATGTTAATAGTTTAATTTCAGTACTGTTCAGAATCCAGAGGCAGTTACAGATTTGCATGTTATCACCAACTGAGCAATTCCATTAACCTTTATACCCAGACTTTTGCATAAAGTAATACTAACACAGCAGAGGGGACAATAAGAGAAGTGAAATCTGTAGAACAGTAGCACTAAAGACATATTCAGAAAAATTTTCTTAGAAATTAACTCAAGTAAATTTCACCAAGAAAAGTGCATTTTAGTATCATATCCACTTTGTTTTGCTTTTCTGTGTTTGTGATTTTGCTTTGGTTCCCTCTCCTCCCCCAACAGCTATCCGTAAAAGGGAAGGTTTCCCCTTAACTAGAGATTTAAAAACACAGAGGAACATGGATGATTTAATAAGGCAGATTTTGCATATGTTTTTTTTCTACAAAGAATTTTTAATAAGGTGTTTAGTTTCAGCAGTAGTGGACAAATCTTACAGCTAAAGTTTTCAAAACCTCCTGTCTCATACTCAGGTCTAAAGGAAACTGAACAACAATAACAAAAAAAAATAATAATCTGTAAATCTTCACCCAAAATTAAACTCCTGACTACTTTGCAGTAAGTAATGAGCAAATTACAGGATATATTTTCCATACTTAAAAAAAACCCCAACAAATAAAACACCGAAATGTGGTGTAGAGAGGAGGAAAAGGTAGCAATTCTTTACTAATTACTGTGCAGAATATTTAACCACTTTACACTCTGCTCTCTTGTTAATCCTGATGAGAAAGAAATTAACCCTATTTCTTATGCACATTGCAAAAGGCAACTTCAGTCTAATGTGTACTTATACAGAGAGATATTTTTCTTTACTCTTTTATATGCTGAAGCACAGTTGTGGGTTAACCCCAGCAGGCAGCTCAGCCCCATGCAGTGGGGATGGCTCACTCCCCCGCAGTGGCACTGAGCAAAGAATGGGAAGGGTAACAGAAAATTTATAGGCTGAGATAAAGACAGTTTTATAGAGAAACAGAGAAAGCAAAAGCTGCACACATAAGTAAAGCAAAATAAGGAATTCATTCACAACTTCCTATTGGCAAGCAAGTATTTAGCCACTGCCAGGAAAACAGGGCTCCATCACATGCGATTGTTACTTGGGAAGACAAATGCCGTAACTCTGAACGTATTGCCCTCCTCCTTCCCACTAGCTTTTATTGCTGAGAAAAAAAAACATCATATGGTGTGGGATATTCCCTTGGTCAGCTGTCCTGGCTATGTCCCCTCCCAACTTCTTGTGTGCCCTGGGTCTACTCGCTAGTGGGGCACCAAGAGAAACGGCCCTGACTCTGTGTAAACACTATTCATGGTGTTCATATCCCTGTGTTAACAACACTGTTTTGGTCACCAATCCAAAACATGGTACCATTGCAGCTGCTATGAAGAAAATTAACTCTATCCCAGCCAAGACCAGTACAAGCCACCTTCCTATTATGGAGAATTTTAAAGTTTCCACCAAAATAATTACAGGGTAGTTAATAAAACACTCAGTATTGAGAGAGGAACCATCTGAAAGATCGAGGGGTAGATCCTGGCACTTTAACTGATTAGTAATTCAATTTGCTTTCACTGTAGCCATTAGCAACCAGTATACTTCAAGGCACTGTCAGGCTGTTCCGGTCCTACTGCTGTGGGGTTGCCTTTGGACAGCTCAGGGATGGAGGAGATCAAAGGCAGATCAGCTCAGTCCTTCAGCCCAGCTCCCTACAAAGCTACACTGCTGTGTCCCTGGCTGCATCCAATTATTTGGCTCTTAATTCTCTGCTGACTGTAGTAATATGACTGAAAAAGAAGGTGGGGGGAATGTTTTGTTAGACCTGTAGGAACAACAGATACTGTTAAGAGTTTCCTTCTCAGTGGCTACAGATACAGCATGCAGGAGAGAAAAGAAACATAGGAAAGGATTGTTTCACCTGTTGTCCTGTCAGGCAATTTTTAGCTCATTCTTTCTTTGCACAGTGTTTTTGCCCCTCAAAAGCACAAAAATAAAATAAAAAACACCCCACTGGCTACACACTTAAGAGAACAAGAGCACACTACTAGGATTATTTCATTTAGAGAAATATAGTCATTATTTTCTTATGTTTGATGCAACACTGTTGGGAGGCAGCAATTTGTTTACAAGGTGAAATGCATATAACGTATATTGTGATAAAGTTCTGTGTAGAATAAACTATCTATGACCTGAGAAACAAAAATTACAGCAGGGGCTTTGAAAGTACAGACACGGAGAACCAGGGCTGTAAACAACCCGTGGATGACTATTTACTGGTGATTAAAGGAATGCATCCTTGATAGCTGGAGCTTGTTTAGGTTGTAAAAAGGGAACAAAGAGACAACCAAGGGAGAAAAACAGTATTCATTCATTCAGGTTGACTGGAAACAAGGGAACTGAATCAGCTCAACTGAAAAGGGGGGTCTTGCCACCTGACCAGAGATGGAAAACAGCTGAGATGAGTACAGTACCTGCAGGCCTGCCCTTTACACCTCCTAGGCAGCACAGGCATCCACTGCTGGGGAGGGATTGCTGCTCATTCATGCTGAGCTACTCCTACATACAGCTTACCCTAAGCAGGAAAAGAAGTGACAACCATTGAAAAAAGGCATAGGACTGAGCACTAATACGTAGCTGTAATTTATGTATATACATATGCATACTTGAACTAGCAACGTGTTAGGGTTCACTCGTAAACCTTAGTTAAAAGAATTGCATGGATTCTCCATCTTCCACATATACCTTTTGAGTTGACCGTTGTGTTGTAACCTACTCTGGATCTCTGAAGCAGCAAAGTAGTAACACTTTTCTCTTGTACTGCGTAAATACTCACTCTATCCTAAAGCAATGTACTCATTTGCTATCAATCCCTCCAAAAAGGATGGCTGGGGGACAGCCCTGCTCACCCAAAGCCATTCAACCAAGCATCAGCATCCAGATAAGTAGCTTCACATGTACTTCTTATGATATCCTAACATAAATAACACCATGCAAAGAACTGCTATTGGCTTAATTTACTGAAAGGATGAGTCTGGTACTAAACTGATATCACGTCATCCTGAGAGACTTAACACCAGGCCATTATTAACTGAAAGGGTAAAAGTGGATTTCTTGAACTCTATGGCCTATGTCAAGGATTACTAACTAAACAGAAAGAAGGTAAAGTAGAAACACTACCAGAGAAAACTTGTAGGCATTCACACTAAGACCTGTAAGTTTATTTAAGTTATGATTTTGTACAACACCTGGCAGCTCCCATCCTACTATATACACGGTGAACGGGGGGCGGGGGGGGGAGGAAGAATTTATCTTGAATTGCTTGACCAAAGCCTTAACTCTTATGATAGCTGTTTCCTGATTTTCCACACTCCTTCACAATTACTTTTGGTCTTCCTCTCACATGTATATAAACCACCAACTTTTTCAACAAGAGTTTTGAATGAGCACACAGGATAGAAGTAGTACTTTGAATATCTCTAAAGCTCAGAGCAGAGAAATATCAGCATTGTTGTGTTGACAGCTATGTTCAAACTCCCTTTTAACTTTTACTTCCATACATCTGTAAGAACACGTTTAAAAACTAGTTGATTTTTTTTTTTTTAATTACACAGTTTTCTATCTGACCTCATTTTTCTTTTTGACTTGTTTGGTATGAGAAAAGTTTTTTAATAAAATGTCCTGGTTAAAGAGCACCTGAACTTGATTTTAAACAGCTTAGTCACCAAATTTTAATAAACACATCAAAGAATGACAGTTGTTAAATGCAAAATATTTAAAATATCTTTTTTTTGAGGAAATATAAAAAAACGGTGGAGTAAAAAGCCTGAACTAACAGACTTGCTCCCACGGCAGAAGATCCGATTCCTGCAGAGTTTAATATTTATAAAAGAAGTCTAATAAATGAATATAACAATGCAAGACATTTATAGAAACATCCTTAGTACATTCTTCAAGTATTGATACAGCACTTTAACAGAGAGGCAAAACATACAGAAGCCCTCAAATGTGTTTTTTGCTTGTTTGTAATTATTTCCGTGTTTGTAATTATGTTTTCATAGACAACAGTAGTAATTCAAGTTAGAAAAATAAGTAGTAAATTTATAAAACCACAGTAAATCCATGGCCTTTTTGATGGGATTGCATCCCGCTTCTACTTCATCCCTTCTTTTTCTTGCTTTAAGGTCAGTAGTGTCATCTTCTACATCTACTCTAATGTGTCTCTTCAAGTTCATTATGAAAACTATCTAACTGGATTCCCACCTTTCTTTCCTAAAACTGCTCATCACAACATTTAAAGACTTTTAAAAACAAAGAAAAACAAAAACCAAAAAACAAACACACACAACAAACAAACATGAATCTCAGAAGCCCAATTCTACATGGCCACATATTCCTTCGACCCTATCAATTGCCTCTGAAGCAAGACCCCTTATTCTCTTGCCCTCCCTCAGCTTGCTTGGTTTCCTACAAAACATAACTTTAGTCATTGACCAGTGGGTCACTTATGTCCCTCTCTGCTTTTTAATATGCCTTCTATCCAATGGGATGAGTTGGTAAGGTCCCCAATATTATGGACTAATATTAGGGTTAGGCACTCCAAAGTAGGGAAAATCTTATAAAACAGGGATTAACATGCATTCTCAAATATGGCTCTAAAGCTCAAAGCATTTGACAAATCCATCATTTGCCTTTTTTGATCTCATCTAGTCATTACTTAAAAAAACAAGCTAGTAAAACAAATTTTAAGAACAGCAAAGTATCCTGAGGAATAGTTTCTGGGTTTAACGTATCGTGAATGGGTATTTTTGCTGTTCTAATCTCTCTCATTTGTACTGTTTTATTGCATAGTGCCAAGATGAAACTCTTTGTACCACAACAATTTGTAGCCAGGATATCCTTCAGAAGTTATTCCTAGACTCCTTCTATTCCAATCTACACAAAGAAAAATGGAGCTGGAAATCAGGAAAAAATTTATCCTTTTAAGTATCCAGAACCATACCACTGAAATAAAAGCATTTAGCAGATTTAAATCCAATTGTACTCTGTGATTTGTAGATCTTACTGTAGTTGACTGCTCCAAAATATCTAATTGACATTGAGGATTTGGGGGTTTGGGGTGTGTGGTTTTCAAGGTGGGATTTTTTTTGCAAATGAAATCACTGTGGCCCTGCCATGCTTTTCAACCTTTGCTACTCTGGCTCTGTCTTGAGGTCACACAGCAGTAGCATGAATTGAGTGAATTATCACAGCTACATACCTCCTGCAAATAACCATTATAGAAAAGGATTCCCTTTTCCCTCTTTGTTTTCTTAGTTCAAATAAGTCCCTGTCCATCATTTCACTTTGCTACAGACAACTCCGAGAAACACACTGAGTAGAGTTTTGCCATTTTCCCATTAAAGCACACCAATCTATATTTCGAATTTATCCCTCTACAGGAACACAGTTACTCTTGGGGGCATTTCAAAACTATCTGGTCAGCTGAATGAAACTTAAGTTTTGTATTTCTGCAGCTGTGATAGTGGGATAAACAGCTGGCACAAGTGAGGGAACTACCAGCTACCAGAGAGAACACCTTTTCCGTTGTTTTTCAGTTTGCTTTATAATCAATAGCTTTATGGTTTCTTGCCTGCTGCAAGAGCAGAGAGGGAAGGTGCACAATCCCATAAAAAAAGTCAGACAAAAATCATCTTAAGATGACAAGTATCCACCTCTAAATTTTGTTTTGGAAGACTCCATTATTCAAGTAAAATTAAACAAACAAACAAACCCACACAGATGGGACTTCAGTTCTTTTGGTAATAATTTTCTGCTCTCACTTATTTGAGAGACTATTTCCAGAATCCGGCTGTAAATGATCAAGTTACCACAACAGAGTTATTTTCTATACAAAACAGAAATTACTAATTCCTCTGTAAATAAGTATTTATTAGTGGGAACTATAGGTATAAACTACAGCCTTGAAGTGGATAATCTATGAGCACTGATATGATTAAATAGAACAGTTCCATTGACTAGTAACTTCCAAAGCTATGATATCTTGCTTGCAACCGTTTGACAGACCATCTGAATTGGACTGCTGTCACATGAATGAACTCTCACTATAATAGATGGAATGATATTACATTTTCAAGAGAATGAGTTCTTTGGTGAGTAGAATTGTGTCATTGATCGTTAATTTCTGCCTAGGAGTTAAATGGCCGAGATTTTTTTCTTTGTTTTTTTTTGGGGTAAACAATCTATGAATAATTATGTGATGTTTTGGAATTTACCTGTAAAGTCCTCATTCAGGAAGGATACAACCCTCATGTTGAAAATTATCACAGCAGTGTTTTCCAAGCTTTAAGGTTAGTGTTTACTAGTAATTTCTAGTAAGGATACTTTAATCAACACCACACAAGTCAAGCTGCAGACTTAAAGAAAAGATTAAATTGAAACAGTAGGGGTATACAGCTCAGTGATCACATAATTTGAACGTCTCACCAATGAACTGGTGGTTCCATTTCCACATATTTTAGAATTTAATTCAGAATTACCTCATGGGTGTTGAGAAATAACTCACTCAATATTAGATTTCAACAGAACACAGAGTTTAAAAGCAAAGTGTAACATTTGCACCTATAAATACAGGTATCTCAAGTAAAAGTTGATGTCTAGCTATACCAATAACTACATACATAATTTCTGGACCTGTATTTGGAATATGCTAAAAAAAAAAAAAATGGATTGGTTTCAGAAACAAGCTGTAAGAATTATCAGTGATTTGTTGTCTTACCAAAGGTTAGCTATTTCAAATAAAAATCTCTTTACCTTAGTGCAAGACTTCATCCCAGTCAAAATTTACACGACTACTTTAATAGAAGACCATGTAATATGACAGATGGAGATATAAAGAGATAAAGCAGTAGAAAGCTGGGGAGGCACCATTATAGAACCATTTTGTCTTTACAGGTTGTCATTAATCCTTGGAGTTATTTACCTGGAGGTTTGTGAATTGTCTGACACTGCAAGTCTAAGCAAAGACAGAATACAATTCAGAAAGACATGCTCTCCTTTCATGTTGTCACAGACCAGATAATCCAGAGACTCCCCTGTGCTCTACCACTGAACATACTACTCAGTCTGTTCCTCTGCAAAATTTTAGAACTAAGTCATTTGAATTAGACAAGCAATTTTTTGAGGATGTGCTTATTTGTGAGTTTCCTAGTGTTTTTTGTCTCCAATAAATGGCATAAAATCATACTATTTTTAAACATGTTTAGATGTTTGCTGAAACTTATGTGTATTTCCTTTTAAAATACAGTACTGACATCTGAAGTCCCAATCTGGGTAGGTAATATTCCCATAAAAACTTAGTCTTTCTTCCCAAGAAGGTCATGGACTTTTTTTTTGTCCAGACTCTGTATGAGAAAACAAGCGTGGTTTTGTTTTTCTCAAGAGGCAGATTCAAAAGTGATTCAATTAAGATATTAATCCTTCAAATGCATTTAGAAAATTGAGGGGTTTTCCCCCATCTGGAAAATAAGAAAAGTTTATTTCCATTTATCAGAAATATCTCTTGCTTCCCCCTCTAAAATAAAAAAAAAAGGTGTTTAAAGCAGCTAAATTCTAGTACTGTCATGTCAAAGTTTTTTTTTTTGACCAAAGTTGAAAACATTAATACAATGAAAGATCAAAATCTCTGAAATTAGTTCATTAATTCGAGGACTTACATACTTTGTTGCTAAACATTCTAAATTAAACTTGAAATGCAGACCTTAGAAGCGTTTGTTTTTACTAAATTCAGGGTTTTACAGGGAAGTTCAATAACTCAATATGATTTTTGAGAGAACCAGATCTAATTTCATAAATCCATTTATTTTTGTCTATGTTTTGGAAGTTATGATCTCTCTAAAGGTAGTCATCACATACTCTTTTCAGCTGGTCAGCCACAGAACAGGAAACACTTTTTTGAACCTACATACACATTCTTTTCAGACTAGAGTTGTGGGTTTGTTCCCATGGAAGATGGAATTCCCAGAGCAGGAGATATTTTCTTGTAAACAAATCTCTGTACTGTTGATGCTGGTTGGTTACAAAAGGCACTTAATGTTTAATATTCTCTTCCCTTGTCACTCATATTTCCTATGACTACATTTTGTAGAACCACAACCCTTTGCAGCATGCTGTTTTAAAAAAACACCTAAAAACCTCCCCTCAAATAGTCATATTCCCAACTGCATCTGGAACAAAATATTATTAAATTAGTTCCTTGAAACATTTAACTTATGACCCCCATACTATAAAAAAATTTCTCTAGCATGGGTCCTCAAACCTGTTTGCCCCTTCCTACCATACAAAGCAGTATTGCTATGGAAACTGTTTAAGTTTCTGTAAAGAGAGGATACACAGTGTCCCAGCATACTGGCCCTTAATTTGGACTTCGTTTGAAGCACTACCCTTTTCACAGTCCTCCCTGAAGGTCTTCACTAATGAGTATAAACCACACATCTCTCAGCCACAGAGCATGAATGGGCAGTAACAAGAAAGTCAATTTTTAATTTAAATGAACAGCCCACAAGAAAACAGACAGCCCGCAAACTAATTTTGTATCATATTTACAACGTGGAATGTCAATCAAGCCATCAGCAACATGCAAATTGCTGCAAAGATCACCTGACTTATCTCTCAACCTAGTGTCCTTGGCAATGGGCAAACTGCAGTATTTGAAGAATCATTGCTTTGCACTGTTTATAACATGGTATTAGCTTTGTCGTACTTTTGAGGTGCTATAGGCCATTGTGTCATTCCCTAAAGCAACAGAGGTAGCAGCACTAATTTTCCCTTGACATCAGAAGTAACATCAGGGAAGTGTATTAAGTTAGTACTTCACCCTAAGAGGAGATATAGTTTAAACCAGCGACAACAAAACCCAATCCTCGCCACTCAAAACCACACCAAACCAAAAACTTGTGGTGAACTTGCAAAACAGAAGATGGCAATGAGTTGTGTACAAAAGAAAAGCATTTGAATAGAAATACAAACCCAGTGAGTGTTCTTGAGGATTAGTTTGAGATGTTATATTCAAGTACAGTCTAGAAAAATAAAAATATGCAAATGAAATTATAGGTGCGACCAGTACTAAAAGAGTCAGACTATCACAGAAGAGTTGGGTAACTTTGAGATCTTGTGTAATACAAATCATGATTAAATGTAATGTTCTTGCAGGCTAACTCCAAACACTTTCTGTAACGTAACCTTAGAATACACTGGGTATGTATACTATTTTAAGCAGAGATAAGGAAGCACTAGGCCAGGAAACTACTAACAGAAATGCAAAAACTGTAGTCCTTGGAACACTGTGCACAATTCTAGTGACACGTTACTCCAGAATGATGAACTCAGACTGGAAAACGGTCTGGGAAGAGCTAGTAAGATCATCAGGGATACAGAAGCATTTAATCACATGAAAAAGGCTAAAAGACCTTATCTTGATTAGCTTAGTGGGTGTGCAAGAGCTCACGTACGGAGAAACATGAAGGGAAGTAAGCTGTACAGGCCCACAAAAAGAGACATGTAATCTCGACTGATACTTTTATCAATGTTTTATCGAGAAATTTCAAGTGAAACTGCTGGTTATTAGCAGCCATTAAGGATTCTGAGATGTGCTGTCAATAGAAGGGAAAGGGAAAGGAATTACTTGTAAAAGGCAGCTTGTTTTACATGCTAAATGAAAGAACTCTAAAAAAAGCGTAGTAGCCTCAAATTTAAGCTATTGTCCCAGGCCTTGTTACCATTAGGCTGCCTTTTTGTAAGAGCTGCAAACAACTCCATTTTCCCTGCCTTAGGATGGAGTGCAAAAAGCTAATCCCAATAAGGTAATTTTAATTAGCCCACAGCTTACTTCAGTGTTCCATCTCCCAGAAACACGAGGAGCCGTGAGTGGCATCTGTAACTGTCTAACACCTAATTAAGCAGGCATAAGTCTGTTAGAGCCTATGGGAGATGGTAATTTATTAGGAAATGAATAGAAGCAGCTCCAGAGAGCTGTGGCCAGATACATCACTGGTTTATTGGACTAAATAAAACTGACACTAAGTGCTTTTTTCACTTGCATTAAACACACACATATTGCAGTTTAAAGGAAAAAAAAAAAGTAAAAGAAAAATGAAGAATGATGTGAAGTTGGAACATAACTGTCACCTACTTAAAAAGTCACAGCTAAATGTAAAGTGCAAAAAATAATAACAAAAAACCAAGCAAGCCAAATTACAGCACACTTCTCCCCTTTATAGATTTTAATCTGTTCCTCACTTATTTGGGTTTTTTTTTGTTATAAACCAACACGTAGTTTCTGCAAACATCTCAGACATGAAAATGCTTATTGGCAGCAACAGATTTAAATAAGCTAGGGTTCTTCATTGAAATATAAAACAAGTCTAGGAGTTGTTTTTTGTTCCCCAAACACAAAAAACCTTCTTAAATAGCTAGTTAATTATCTACACAACACAACTCAGCGTGCAGTATACACCTTAGATTTTGCTGGATACTTTAACAAATTTCCAAGCTAACACACCTAAGGACTAAGTTAAATGAAGATAGTTTCAGAAGCAAAGTTGATATCTTTCGGAGTTCAGTATGTTCTTGAAAAGGCAGAAAGTCTCTCTTTTAGAGTCCATAGTTCATAAACAGTTTTTCCTGTCCATCTCAAGTCCCTTCTACAAAGGCAAGCTTGAAAAAAAAAAAAAAAAACAAAAAAAACACAAACAAAACAATAACCAAGTACTAGACTTCGTTTGTTACTTGTAAAAGTTACAAAAAGGGCAAGAATGTTCTCACACTGAAAATCTCCTTTTTAACATTAGCTACAGAGGTTTTGGCAGGCCTTCATAAGAACGTAAGTCAAAATAACACATTTCCCAACACTGGAATGCAGTGGCTGTATGAAAATAAACACTGCAGGTGTGCATTTACATCATAATTGGATTAATGGATATGAATAAAAGGAAGCTCACAAGTAGGTTGAACTCCTTTTGCAATCAGGAAAATATCCCTATTTAAGCATAAACTTAGTTGAATGGCAGTAATGACATGATGAATTTTTAGCTGAACTACTGTCCTTCCTATACATACCAAATCTCCTTCCAGGTTATTTGCATTTAGGTAGTAGAATTTTTGACACACTAAACTGTCATGGTCTCTTCAAAAAGGAATAAAGAAGAATGATCTTGGCATACCAAAACTATGCAGGGCAAGACTACTAAGGCCTTCAAACACTTTATGGGAAAAATACTGTCTTATTCACAATAACTATAAGTAGCTTTCAGAAACCTAGGTTCAGTTTTTATGCACAACTTCAAATTTAAGCACGACTGTAACAGATACACAATTACTTGGAAACTTATTAGTAGCTGGAACCTGTGTGCATCAGAGTTAAGCAGCTGGAATTAAATTTGCAAGTATGTTCTAATGTGACAGCATGCTGGTTGAGTGGGTATATTAAACAAATCATTGTGATTTACATTTAATATAACAAGAAGCATGTCCGGTAAGTATTAAAAAAATATATATAAAAGTTTACAAGTGCCTCCACGTCATCCTTTTAGAGAGCAGTAGGAGATAAGACAAAGCGCCCTAGTAGATCAAAAAGGCATGACATCTGCTTATGTGAACCTATCGGAGTTGCTCAGCAGTTAAAACTGAAGAACATATACCTCCTGCAATAGAATTGCTTAACAAAGCATGAAATCCAGCCCCAAACACCTGTCAATGGAACAGTTAAAGGATTTGAAACAAGAACGCCAAAGACGTAGGACCGTTGGTCCTCCCAAGTGTTGTTAGAGATAATTAAAAAAGAGGAAGATGGTCAGAGACTACTTATAAAAAAAATAAATACATACTTCCACGCAGAATATGTTTTGAAGATATGCACTGATGTTTAAATACAGATGCTAAATTCCCAGACAATTCTCGAGTACCCATTTATCCTTTTCATGTCCCCTAGGTCTTTCCCCTTCACAAAAGGTAAATGTAGTTTTAATTTCTCACCTTACCTATGCTATGCAGCACTAGTCTTTCTTCTGCCCTGCCTTGTATCCCTTGGATTTCTTTCTGTGAAATCCTCTTATCCTTTACTTTTGGCACAACAGTCTGTTGCTCTCCATGCTAGATCTTAGGAATCCTTCACAGAGTGTTTCACAAATTACGGCAGGGGAGGAGGGGGAAATGGAAAAGAAAGAACCGTGACTGCGAGAGCTCCCTTTCCAGTGTGTTTGTTTCATCCACATGCTACACAGGGCAGAACGATACCATCTCTCACATAAGCATCTGACATTATATGCTCTCCTTTAGCTCACCCAGAAAGCAGCCAAGAGGAAAGAGGTTTTTCCTCTTTATTATTACAGTGTCTCTTACAGGGCAGAACACTGATACACTATCACTGCCACAACTCCCTGCTGTGATCTTGGACACTCTTCCTTACAAAGACCTACTGTGATTATTAGCTTCCCTGCTCCCACTTCTAGACCTGTCTGTAATGTTCAACGTGATTTCAAAATAGAAATGCAAGCAAGGTTCTTATCTAGAAGTTATCTGAAGTGTTTAATGTCCTTTCACTGGATTAAGAGATTAGGTGCCTCTGTTTCTCATTTTCACCAGGCGGATGCTGAACGTAACCATACTCTTTACTTTGGTACTTAACATATAGTCACACCAATTCAGACGTGCTTCCGAAAGACTTGAGGATTTGCCATAACCATGTCTTATTACTGTCTTATTACTATAGAGTTAACACTAGCCAAGATGAAATGAAACATAAATTTTACAGATTATTGGTAAAATACTGCTAAAAAAACACAGAACAAAACACAAAAAGCATATGCTGACAGATAAATCAGTGAAGCCAGTTCTCATCATACAACTAAGTTCATATAAGACTTAAGCTTCTGAATTTATTCAATATAAGAATATACAAACTCCAAACAGCACAGATAAAATTTACTTGCCAATTGTTATCATCTCAAGTAAAGTTCTGTGAGATGGAAGGTATTAATCATTCTATTTTTCCTTGCATCCTTTGAAAAATTTTAGGAGTAATATTATGATTCTGATGGTAAAATTACTATTGGTTATTCCTTTTAAGATCACCAGATATTAATATAAGAAACAATAATTTTATGAGCTAACCCAAAATAAGTTTATCATATGCAATATAATCTGCCTGTTTATTCAGTTCTTTGCTCAGTGACAAAAAGAAAACATTTTATGAAATTCCAGTTTTCTTCACTTATTACAGTTTTATTTTAAGAAGAAAATCCTAATAACCTGCTTTTTTGCACTTAAAAGGGAAGTTACCTCACCCACGTGAATGACTGCAGTAGTGAACCTACATACCAAAAATGTATTGATGTTGTTCCTTTTAATTCTGGTTTAAGAAAAAAAAAAATCCATCATTCTTTGAGGAAGAAAATGATCTAGTTTTATCATCAGTTCACGTTTAACTCTTAACTAAATAAATCTTAATATTAAAAGTCAATACTGGCTCATTAAAGAGATTCTGCAACTCTGGATGATGGTTCCACTTTTCCTGTATTTTTTCCCATGAAATACAACATTGCCCTTGACTTATAGGCTTCCTGTGCCTAACCTCAGCACCACTTTGACATGCTATTAAATGCATGTCTAATATTAAGCAAGTAAACACTTTTTATGTAAAATGCTGTCATGTGTACTTGTTTACTGAATCATGGCCCTAGTTTTGTTTCTGTTTGGAAGCACGTATAGTTTGCAAAATGTGATTCATAGTTGCTAGCCAGTAAGACCATAAGTACATAATGCAATAACAATAACGAATGATAAAATTGTTAACATTTCTGAAAGAAAAATAGTTGCGCGATCTTCAAATTTATTACTGCATTAGCAATTACTCTCATAAGTATTTACAAGACTTTTTAGCGAAAACGAATCATCACAGACCCTATGCCAATATTTTATATTCACTGCAAAATCCTCTCGACTGTGGAGCTGTGAATATCACTGGCAATTTAGCTGTGTTTTAACCCTGATGATTAAAGAAATTAGAACTGACTTCTGCTGGCTCACCAGGTTTTCACGTTTGTGAAGCATCCCCTAAGCACGAAGGGAACACTGGAACTTTGGGCATAATGCTTTAACCCTTAGTCACGCACGTGACAGAAATTATTCGCATCATGGATTACTATTATTTGTATGCAATAAGGAATGAATCTACAACGTGTTGTCAGGTATTCCATATAGAGATTGCAGATCCAGGTTCTTTTCCCAGAAAATAATTTCGTGGACATTTATATATAGAGAAAGAGAACTAAGGTCTGTAAGGAAGGGAGTGATATCCTGGCTATTGCTTAAGAGTAGGACTATCATTAAGGTTAGGTTTCCCAGTTTGTTTAAAATAGACAGTATTTTTAATTACTCAGACAAGGCTATCAATGAGAGGTAATCAATCTATAATTAATGGAATACATCTTGTAGAATTAACTCCCTTCACTTATACTGTCATGCTTGAATTTGTTGTAACTTAGATAGTAGGAACTAGAAGTTCAATCATTGCTAATTAGTTTATCGGCTAGTAATAAACATTAACAGTAACATACATCTCAATCTAGTGTTTCAAATCTGGCATTTTATCTAACTTTTTGCTAAAACCCTGGCTTTGCAGATGAATTTTTCCCTTCCCA
This sequence comes from Ibidorhyncha struthersii, assembly GCA_013398815.1. Lineage (NCBI taxonomy): Eukaryota > Metazoa > Chordata > Aves > Charadriiformes > Charadriidae > Ibidorhyncha > Ibidorhyncha struthersii. Next base: position 126,094 of record VZSZ01002345.1, on the reverse strand, counting down.
TTCCCCATTTACAAAAGCTAAAGGGACAGTATGCATCTTATGAATTCTATACTGACACAGAACTCCTGGCTGAGTTAAAGGAAAGGAACAGAAGAAGCAGCAGCAACAATACCTTGCCCTTCTTCTGAGATTAAAAAAAAAATAATCTTTAAGCATGACCAGAATGGGTACAAACACTATCTTCTGGTCCTCCTTGAGCTGGTTGCTAGCAAAAGAACCTGCTGGGATGAAGAGCTATGAATCTTATATTTACTCTCCTTCCACAGTACTACAGTTACAGGATCTAAAGGAGAATAACAGTTGCTCATCTATTCTCCCTTTTTTAGGGAAGAGTGACACTACACCAACAGAGCAATTCTTTCCAGGATCCAAAGAAATAGATATATACAGATGTGTATTTAGATAGATACCAAAAAGCCTGTCAATTGCCTTGCTCATTTTGGCACACCTCAGAGGCACAGGCAAAGATAGCTCATTGACACCAAGAGGACATCCGCCCTCCCTGCTGCATGCTGCATCAAATTTCCACCTCCCTGCATCACCTCTGGTTATTAGAAAGCCAGTTTGGAATACCTTTTCTTTTGGTGAAAGCTTTTCAGTCATGCTTTTCTCCTCACCCTTTCCCTGTGTGCCACGGCAATGCAAAATCTTTTCACCACTTGATGGGAACTTGAACACCAGCTCCTGTTTAACGATGCTGTTCTCAACAGGCATCTGCATGTGGGTTGTGCATTGGTTTTAAAGGAAAATATCATGAAAGAATGAGGTAGACCAGGTGATACGTTGAGTTTTTGTTTTGTTTTTATGGCTTTAAACAGTAGAGGGAACAGAATTCTGTAAATATTGCATGTACATAAGAGAACAAAATAGATACATAAGATAAGTTGTCCTCCAGGAAGCTTGTATTTGTGCATCTGTGCCATGCAAACAGCTTTCTTTTCTACAGCATGACTTAAGGCCATGAAGGTGATTAAGGGCTTGAAGAATCTGTCAGAGGCAAAGGCTGAGAGAGCTCCGATTGCTTAGTATCAGAATGAGAAAGCTCAAGGGGGTTCTCAATGTATTTAAATACTTGAGAAGACAAAGAAGAGAGGCTGAGTCTTCTCATTGGCACCCGGTGAAAGGACAAAAGGTAACAGGCTGCACTGGGTTTGCCCAGCAAGGTTTTGGTAGTGGGTGGGCTTCAGGGGTGGCTTCTGTGAGAAGCTGCTAAAACTTCCCCCATGTCTGATACAGTCAATGCCAGCTGGCTCCAAGACAGATCTGCTGCTGGCCAACACTGAGCCAGTCAGCAATGGTGGTAGCACCTCTGTGAGAACATATTTAAAAGGGAAAAGTTGCTGCAGAACAGCTATTGCAGCTGAAGAGAGGGGAGAGAATAAGAAAGAAACAACTACACAAACACCAAGGTAAACAAAAAATGAGGGTGAGGAAGCCAGGCACCAGAGAAGAGATTCGCCTGCAGCCCATGGCAAAGACCATGCTGAGGCAGATTGTACCCCTGCAGCCCAAGGAGGTTAATGATGGAGCAGTTATCCACCTGCAGACTGTGGAGGACCCCATGCTGGAGCAGCTTAATGCACCCAAAGGAAGCTGTTGACCCCATGGGAGGCCCACACTGGAGCAGGCTCCTGGTAGGAGCTGTGGTCCCATGGAGAGAGGAGCCCATGCTGGAACAGGTCTGCTGGCAGGACTTGGGACCCCGTGGGGTACCCACACTGGAGCAGTCTGATCCTGAAAGGCTGCACCCCATGGAAGGGACCCACACTGAAGCAGTTTGTGAAGAACGGCAGCCTGCGGGATGGACCCATGTTGAAGAAGTTCATGGAAGACTGTCTCCCATGGGAGGGACCCCACGCTGGAACTGGGGAAGAGTGTGAGAAGAAGTGGCATGGACAACATGTGGTGAACAGACCAGAACCCCCATTCCCCGACCCACTGTGCCACTCGGGGGGGAAGGAGGGAGAGAAAAATCAAGAATGAAATTGACTCTGGGAAGAAGGGAGGGATGGGGGGAAGGAAGGTGTTTTAAGATTGGTTTTTATTTCTCATTATCCTACTCTGATTTGACTGGTAATAAATTAATTTTTTTTCCCAAGTCAAGTCTGGTTTGCCCACAATGGCAAGGACAGTGAGAGATCACTTGCCAATAATCTCAACCCATGAGCCTTTCGTTATATTTTCTCTCCCCTGTCCAGTTGAGGAGGGGAGTGATAGAGTGGCTTTGGTGGGCACCTGGCGACCAGCCAGGGTCAACCCACCACACAGACACAAGCTGAAATAATGGAGAAATTCATCTAAACATTTAAAAAAAAAAAAACAATAGGGAAACAAAATAAAAACTCCACACCTTTTGCTGTGGCAGTGATCAAATACTGGTACAGGCTGCCCACAGAAGTTGTGGAGTCATCATCATTGGGTTTTTTTTTTTTGTTTGTTTTGTTTTCTTCAAAACCCAACTAGACACAGTTCTGGACAACCAGCTCTAGCTGACCCTGCTTTGGAGCAGGGGCAGGGATTAGATGAGGTGATCTCCAAAGATCCCTGCCAACCCCAGCCATCTTTGCAAAAAGTATTTGAAGATGCTTCCAGAGTAGCAACTTATAAATGAAAAGCAAACTAAAGAAATTTAGTTGCAGAAGGTCAGTATAGTATCTTACCTGTCTATATTCTTCAATCAAAAATATATTCAGTACAGTCCTAAACAGAATGTTATTACTTTGTTCATTATCACAACATAGTTGGGAGGAAGAGCTACCTGGTTATAGTCACTGTTGTATGTGAATTCTTAAATTATACATCCACCAGTGCCTATGTAAGAATACAGAAATATTGTATTGCAATGAAGAAAACAGTAAGTTTGCTTTCTTTTGATAATCCAAAAAGGTATTTGAAAAGGTCTAGCCAGTTCAATGCAAAAAGGCACAATGAAATTACATTTCCACTTTTGTTTGTACATGGAAAAAGTAAAAATGTCACTTTGGCTAAGTTAAAAATGGTCTCTCATATTGTAAAAATGTTATCAAACCATAATAATAATAAAAAAAAAAAGGTCAAGTTCATGACTGGATGCTTCACTGCATCTGTTTCCACATGGACTTGCCATTTTATTGAAAATATCAAGCACATAGATCAAGGTTCCATAGAAGTGAATTACTAGACCTGATAAGAAAAAGACTTCTTAAAAAGTTTGAAGGTTGTCGCAGCACAGGTTAATTGTTTCATTACCCATGAAAAAGGGCAAAAACACCCCAAACATTTTCTACTCAAAAAGCATTATTGACAGCACTGAAGAAAAATGTGACTTGAAAGCCACACAGGGATGTGGAGAAACACTCAGAAAAAAACAATAATAAAATAGAGCAGTGTCAAATACAACAGTTGTTTATAAATATCAACCCTTTGACTTGGGAAGTTTAATTAGTGTATTCAGATCTCATTAGATTTTGCTTCTTTGGCTTTTTTTCTGGCAGCACGGCCTGAAGTCAGTGCAAATTAAGTACTCTGAGTGCCCCGTGAGATTGAGCTCATAATTATTTCTCACCTTAACATCAGCTAGTTCAGCTCAAAACAACTAAAACATGAGAAAGAAGAACACGTTTTAAGCACTCCCATTTGAATGCATTAGAAGTTGTTTGTAGGCATGCCTAAAGTGTCAGGCATCTGGCTCAGAAGTTGTAGATAACATATGCTTGCTATGAGTTGTATCAGAAGCACAGTTTGAGATAAGACAGAAAAATGGTAATGTAGTTTGTCTAGGGCTTTGGTGTACACTGAGACTCAGACAATGCAAATATTTAAGAATGAGGAAATTTTGGTAAGAGTTGTGCTTTACTTCTGCATTATCTTTGGGGGGAAAGCGGTTTTCTTTTTTATTATAAATGGCAGCAAGTTATCATACAGTACAAATTTTAGTAGTGACTAAATACATATGAGGGAAGTTTAAATTATGCATTTCTGCTTCCTAGATCACTAGGACTTGCAAGTATTGCTTTGTGCATACCTTACCCATTTGGTACATGAATGATGTTACAGTATTTCCAGTAGTTTTAGTTGTGTATGTTCTGCTGCAGCCACTATAAATTTAAACACATTATATTTTACCTTCGAAAAGTCAATACCTAATACGAAATGCTTGGTATACTACCAAGATGAAAAAGGAATAGAAGACATTAACCTTGAGTGTTTCAGGTTGGGAGATAATAAACTTTAACTTTGTTTGGTGAAAACCAACAAAAAGCTTCAAAAGACTATTCCACTCCAAGTTATTCTCAATGGGAATGGCATGAGATTTGTCCCTTGGTGACAAAAAGACCAAAACAGCAAAGGAATGGCTTATCCTTCCCTTAGACAAGATGCATTAACCACAGCAGAATACAAGGGTGAAGTTCAATTCATGTGCTAAGATATCTCTAAAACAGATACATCTACACCAGATACAGTACTAGGAAAAGGAGTAGAAGAAATGTAGTGTATTAGATGCCAACATTTAGCTTCTGCAAGGCCAGAGTAGTCGAATTTAGTGCATTGTTGCTGAAAACACCTGTTTGCTGCTGTTTGTTGCTCTTTTTCAGGACAGCATGGGTAGCCATGCTACATCATTACACATGGGCACAGAACTGTGCTTAGGGTCCACAAAAGGGCATCTGAGGATTAATAGCAAGATCATGCCACCCCAGCAGTTTGTCCCAGCTGCTAAAGGAGAATACCCTGATTTGCTAGATCTTAATTTCATAACCTGAATAAAAATGTGTCAAGTATAGTTGTTTTACAGGAAGAGGATACGGTGGGTTTTTTTTTTTTGTATACCAGATAGTCTGGATTTCTCATAATGGGGACAAAAACATGGAATCAAGACCAAAGGTGTTTCTCCAGGAGCAAAATACACTTTAAGTCACAGAAAACTCATCAACAGAATTACAGATGCATCTCATGCCCACATCAGTCACAGAAGCATGCATCTTGATCAAAGAAGTTTGCATTGCTTAATTATTTAAGGTAGGATAAGAAGGGCCTAATACTGAGAGATCAAGTCCCACTAAATTCATCAGGAATCTAAGACAGAACAGCTTATAGGATCAGCTCTTTCACTTGGTGAGGACATATGAAGGAAAGCCTGTTCAAATCACTATAAAAGAGTCAGGAGAGCCACTATTTAGGTAGTAATGACATTTCATCTGTTTTAACCAACCAGTTTCACCACACTCCATATGAATTGCAAGTGTCAATGACAATGGGCCATCTTTGCATCTTCTCCAGCTGAGACAGGTCATCACAGGAGAAGGAAGTACAAAAAAAATTTCTCATTAGAAAGAAAAACAAAAAATTCACACACCTTTGCAGCACAAGTCTGTAAGCAAGCTTAGGCCATGCGATCCAAAAGCTTTGTTGGACAATTAAAAAAAACACAGTCAGAGCACTAATTAGAGTTTCTCTTGTGCATGCACAGGGGTACATACACACACATAATTAAGAGAACAATGCTACTTACTAAAAATAAGGTGAGTGCTTCTCTGAGACCCTCTTACACTAGCTTGAGGAAAAATAAAAGTGGATAAAATGCTGGAACAGTGTTGCAAATACCAATAAAGTTTTTTGTCTCCTGCTATACAATTTCTACTATATGCAAGACTGCAGAAAACTTTATATCCTTTTTCTTGCAAGAAACATAATCAGATGAGGGAGGGAGAAGAGAAACCTTTCACCATTATTTCTTCTTTTATTAAAGAAACAATGAACAAAATCTCGAAAATCTTGTTAATCACATAGGCCAAAAGAATGCCACCACTTTCTTCTGAGGCAACCCCCTCACACACCCCAAACAATAAAAACAACGGTTTATCCCAACTTTACTAGTTTCTGTCAAAAACTATGATACATTTCTGACATTGCAGAGACTAAGGTATATACAGGAAATTACTCAGATTTCCTTTTTAGCTCAGCCAACATTAATCTCTCAGGCCTCTGTACAAATCAATAATGGATTTTTATTAGCATCAAAATTTCCCAGGTTGTTATGATGTAAAATTTTGGTAGAAATAAAAAGAGTTTTTGGATTGAAAAATAAGTTACATGACCACACTAAAAAGCACTGTGAACAGTTAGATTAAGACTATCTAAAATACTTAAACTAAAACATAGTTCATAAAGTCTTTGTTACACTGACAATGCTGCCTCTACTTCAGATATCACTCTAGCATAAATGCTCTAACATTTTCACAAATACCAAAAAAATGAAGTAAGAGAATTGGTCTTGAAGATAGTGATAAAAATAAATCAGATGGGTGGACCCTCCCGGAACTTACAACCCCAAATTAACTGAGATCACCAATACTATACACAAGAGTCAAGTGAAAAGAAAATTAATGAGACTTTTCTTGTTTCACATATAAAACTCTACCTCATCTTTGAAATTCAGGTTTTTCTGTAAGCTATGTGCTATGCAGAGGTAATCCTGAATCTTAAGACTGACTACTAAATGCATTCTTGCCCATAAAATGAAATAATATAAATTACTTGGCTAAATTCAATAGCATTAAAGTTAAAAAAAAAAAAAAACACAAAAAAAAACACAAAAAAATCTGGATAAGTTAAGAGAGAGGTTTAGCAGATTCTTTCACACTGCTTTGAAGAAATAGCCTCTGGGCTGGGCTGGAGGCAAAATTTATTGTCCATTCAACGTCAGCTCCCTCTGGAGTACCTTCACCCCTGGCTATGAGGAAAGGCAGATCTGAATTGAATATGGTTATCATGGAGCAAAGACATAAGCGTAATCCCTATGGATGCAAACCCAGTGCACATGGACAACTTGACACCCTATGCTTGGTCCAGCACAGCCACCTATCCCACCTACCTTCTTGTACCACTTGTATGTCGCATGAGACAGACAGGGCAGCACGTGATATTATAAGGAATAGCCCCTTCATGGTTTGCTGTAAGGCGAGATGGGTTTTCTAAGTGAGTGGGACTCAGTCTGTGCTTACACTGCCTATAAGGAAAGTGGTCTCTGGAGCACACTTACCCCAAAGGCACAAACTCCAGGCGAGAGAAGTCAGGAACTGCCATGTCTGACGCCTAAGTTAGACCACAAGTGACCTACCCTAACTAGACAGCAGGTATTTTATGTCCATAACGCACAACTTGTTTATGAAGGAATAGCAAAGTTTCATGTGGAAAACTAATCCATAACAACTGTATTATAACTGCTCCCCCCCCTTTCTTTCTCAGGGACAGACTGCATAGTACGTACTGAGACAGAACAGG
>VZSZ01002345.1:104681-116326 GCA_013398815.1 Ibidorhyncha struthersii | reverse complement strand
GCTGGAAAGCGGGGGGGGGGACGGGACGGGGACGTGGGACCCAGGGGTTGAAATATAAACAGATTTAATAGAATAAGATTAGATAATTAACATTAATAACATTAAAGAACCAATGTTGATCCACATACCAATATAAAATATACGAAGACTATACTCAACTGTATCAGTAGGAAGCTGTGCACTTCCAGGAGTGGACAGCAGATGTCAGACACTGTGAGCACTACGGCTTCAGGAGGAAGGAAAGGCCTTGGGGGTCCAGCACCGGGGCAAAAAGTTCTCAGGATGGCAGCCATCAAGGGAGAGAGCAAAACTCACAGAAAACTTTCTAATTTATACTGAATGTGACGCTCATGGTATGAAATAATCCTGTTGAACAGCTTGGGTCCAGTGCTCAGGTCTCGCTCCTCCTCATCCCAGCACCTGATGAGCTCAAAAACACTGAGACATTGAAACCATACCACACACCATAGCTGGCTATGAAGTAAATATCTTCACAAATTCAGACGCTAGAGTCTTCTAAAAGTACAGTCTTCCCAAGCATTAGGAATTAGTCCTGTGTTGCTCCAACCAGGACAGATGCACACTCGACTGTTTCACTAGAATTTATAGAAGGTATCGCCTATGCAATGACAAATTAGTTGGATTGATGCCGAGAGATGAAATAAGGGAATGCAACAGCCAGGCAAAGGTTTCTGTAAGCATTAGGCTTCACATTAAAAAATATCTAAGATGCTAAGAAACATAATGTATTTGCAGATGATCTTATGTGATAGTATAACCACTATGTTCTTTGGCAAGCATCACATAAGTGCACTACTACAGTGCAATAGAATTGGGATCTTAAATCATTAATTTAATTCCAGTCTAAATAAAATAATATTTTGCCTGAGAGAAAACTCTGAAAGACTTTCTTCTCCTTGTATGTCCCGCCCCACCCTTTTTTTTTTTTTTAATTTAGGGAATCATACCCAAACTTCATTTACAAAAAAGTCTGTACTAATATAGAGATGGAAAGGAGAATAATCTACATTTTAAAATATAAATGTTTCTGTAGTTGGTAATAGCATCAAAGAACAACTTATCTCCCCAGGAGCAAGAGATAAAGCACCGATTTGTTATTTGAAGAAGTTTGCAGTGTAATGTCCTCCATTATAAGACAGGAAAGTCAGTGCAGCATAAAATATATAATAATTGTTATGTTCCTCTTGTCAATCTGTTGCCTTAAATCAAATCTCACTCTTCCAAGAAAGTACTGCTTTACAGTGAATATAAAATATATGCAATAAATGTTCCATCTTATGGTACTGGGTTATAGGCTACTGAGTTTCCTGGTGAGCCAAGATATAATAGAAGGGTTGCTCTATTTCACAAGACGATAATCCAGTTTGAGCAATAATTTATCAAACAGCTAACACTAAGTTTCCAGGATGAATAGCTTTCACTGACATGAACTACAATTTGGTCACGTAACTACTGCCACAATTAAAATTATATTATTACACTAATATTCCACTGAGTGTTTTTCTTCCCATCTTAGTTTAAAATAGACCCCACTCTTTTTTATTTGTTCAGCCTACATCTGAAAGAGGGAAGCAGAGAAAAGAAGTGCTGAAGCTCAAAGTCGTCAAGGAGACAAAGATTTTAAACAAAAGTTTTGGGATCCATGTTGCTTGTAGGTTTTTATTTAATGGAAATTTACATGTTTAGACAGAAGAATAAACAACATGTTCCCATATCAGTTCACTTTTCTCCACTTCTAAGGCTTTAGTATCAAATTCGAGCTATACTTAATACAAATTAACCAAAACATTAAGAGTCCAGTCATTGCCAACTACTTCCAAGCACTTTAATGACTCATGTAATACATGGAAGAACTCAAGATGAATGTTGCCAGTGTATCTACTCATACTTCACTTGTCTATTTAGATAGTGTTATTTTACTGCTTCTTATAAGCATTTAAAAATGAAAAGCATCAAGTATTTTAAATGCAAGTCTGAGAAAACAATGAAATGCCTATCAGAAGCTCAAAAATAACAAAATAGTAGCCAAAGTATGTATACTACTTTAGCTGGTGCTCTCACTGTGCATTGAACCACTGAAAAATATCAGGTCATCAAATGTAAGGTTGTACTGAAAGAATACATTTCAAAACATAACACTATAGTGTTTCTGTATGAGAGCATGTATTGTGATGCTTAAACAACACCCAGACACAATGCAACATTTAGAGATTCTATCCTTTCCAAAGGTGACTGGATGTGATAAGACATTGCAATCACTTAATTTATGATTTAGACTTCAAAAGATTTGGTTCACATTTAAAAAAAGCGCCTGAAGACAGTAACATTGATGCAACAAGAAAAGGAAAACTAACATTGGATTGGAGATACGAAACAATGACTCAGAGCAAGGAACTATTTACTTTGCTGTAGAGACCTAGCAAGATTAGTCACACATACCTAGATTTAATGGAAGCANTGGAAAACATATTTAAAAAAAAAAAAAAAAAAAAAAAATAAATAAATCTTAATAGTATTGAAGAGCAGTGTTAGTTGTTTTTCGTATAAGAAGCAGCTAGATGCATACCACCCCCTTATTTTTCAGTCCTCCAGTATGTAATCATTGTACAGCAAAGATGTTCATCTTCTTCATGTCTTAGTTCCTTAGTCATTTAAATTTCTTGTCCTATTTCCTTCCCATGCTGACTTTTCCTTATTTGTTAAACTTATTTGCCTTTCTTATATGAAAGCTATGAAATAAATACTCTTACACTACTTTCCCCCCAAACAATTAAGCCCAGTTTTCAGTACAGACTACATACCAGATGGCATGCATGAGTTTCTAGACTACATCTACATCAAACTGAGACTATAAGAAATCTGCAAATATATGACATTACTGCGGGTTAAAAATTAAAAAAAATCATGCATGAATATCATATCTTCCTGATGTTAAAAAGTTTGTTTGGGGTTTCTGGTTTGGGTTTGTTTGATTTTTTTTGTATAACAGAAGATAAATAATCATTAAGGGCTATTCCCTTTTTGAACAATTTGTTTTGGATACTGTATTCAAGCTTCCAAGAGGAACCTTGACTTAACGTTGTTAACATCACTAAGTTAGCTTGCAAAAATAAGATAAAAATTATAAAGATTCTTTCATATTTAGAAAGTCTTAAGATAAAACTATAATATTAGATTATTAGTTCCACAAATGAGCACTGTAACAAAAAGCACTTAGATAAATTATTTTGAGTCAAATTCAAAGCTAGTGGCTCCGCAAATGAAGTTTGCTCCCCTTTTTGAGTTATTCCAATGTAGGGTTCTTTTAGCTTTGTGAACCTATTCACAACAAGCTTCCATTTCATATTCACCACATCACATCAAACAGAAGATCAACAAAAAACTAAGTGTATTTTTAGTGCCTCAGCACTCTACCCAGCCCTTTCTAGTTCCCATAACTTGTTTTATATTGCCAAATACTACAATAATATTTGTAGTGATAAACTGTCCTTGCATAAAACTGCTTTTGTGATTATAATAAACTTCAGCATTTTATCACTAGTAAAAGTAATTTATTGCTTCCAGTACACTGTGGGAGAAGCAATTCATGAAAGAACCCTAATGTCACTTCCCAATGTTTTAATTTAACCAGCTGTGAAATGGAGATACTAAATTATGCTGTCTTGCAGGTTCGAAGATTATGTTTGTCCAGTGATCCATGAAAAATCTAAACAATTTATTTGGTTCTTACTCTTTATTAACCATATAGCACTCATATTCCTAAGTATTAATCCAGGACAACAAGGCTCTGTTTGCTTCACTTTGCAAAAAACTAGTTATAACCATATAAAAATTACACAGCTATAATTAATGCAAATGCAACTTGAATGTTAAACAATTTTCTCTTCCTTATTTTGAAAACGATTTGGGGTCTTGAATTTCATTAGAAACGTCTCTGTTACATTGCTAGCTAGAAACGGCATGCTGCTTTGCTCTGCTTTCATACTAGTTTTCCCAGTGTTCCAGGAACAATTACCTGACAAAGATGAGAAATACGGATGTTATTTCAATGCTTGCAAGCCAATGAGTGTCTAACATGGCAAACCCTTTGATATTAACAGAATTTTTGTCTTAGGACTGCCTTGCTATCAGCGTCACAGTAGTCACTATTGAATATTTATTAAATCAGCTACCTTGCTAATAATATAGTTTATAGCTACAGGCAGCAAGTAGAAAGGATCAGGAGACCAGAACACTGTTACTAGAGAAATGAAGACTAGGCAAACTCCATCAAGCTTTAGGAAAAATATGTGACATTCCATACGATTTTAAATGGTAGATATTCAGGGGCATACAAGACATAGTCCAACAGCATCATCCACCTTTATTTTTCCTCTCTTCTCTTTTTGGTGATAGTATCTATCTTTCCATTCCAAGTTCAGTTACAGCACTTCGCTCACCTGGGGCTAGACCTCTCCTATTTATCACATTCTACCCATTTTTTCAGCCTGTTAGCTTTTCCCTGCAAGACTTTCCGCTGTAGTTTTTCTAACCCACTGATTTCATCTGCTGATTCAGAAACTTTTCCTACATCTAGGGTAACAGTCTTAATTGTGTTTCCATAACACAGGCATTAAACAATCATGAAAAACAAACACACAATATTTAAAGAACACCACACACAGAGATAAAAATTCCTAAACAGAAAGCAGGTTTCTTCCTGTCACATGAAGGTCTTAACCAGGCTCTATATGCTCACACTCTGCCTTTTCTGGCTCAGTTAATATTGAATTGGTTTTGCACAGTGGAACAGATGTGCAAGGGACGTGTTCCTGGGACATGAAGATTGGGATTTGAATTACATTATGAAAGAGGTATTTTTCACTCACAGAATTCTCTAGTCCTATTGAAACCATATAGAGAGAAAGAATGAGAAACAATATCTCTGTTGCTCAGCATTGTGGGAAGATGGTTGCAGTCTGAGGTTGTAAAGAAATTCTTCTGTCAACACATACTAAGCAATATTCAGAGCACCCCCTTTAGCATAGCAACAGGAAAAAAGACATTTTGTGAATTCCAAGGGTTTTTAAATGTAGGATAATCCCTGTGTCACTCAACTCTAGGAAAAAATACAATAATTGAAAAAAGATGAAGAGGAAACACTTGGAAAAGTCTACCTAACTTCAGTTACATTTGAAGTTATGCTCCCAAGTTATTACATGTTTAAATGCTTTTTTGACAGTAGCATCACAACAGTGAAACAAACAGAATTAACCCATATTCCATGGTTTTGTAGGCTCCAGTGATTCTCCAAAAGCAGTAAAATAACTCCTTACATCCTGACAATGTCTTCAATGAAACGTTTGTTCAGCTACCCAATTTTATCTGCATATCTAGATATCAAGAGTCAAAATGCAGAGGAAAACAAAACCACCACACACAGCACCACCATTATAAGGACAGGACAATGCAGGAAAACAAGAGAGAATGATTTTGCTAAGGGGATACTAGAATATCAGGAGTATGTTTACAGCAAGATGAGTTATAGTGAGTCATTGCTGAACTACCTCAGCTGGGCTTCCTTCCTACACATGGATAAATATTTTTCATAAGTCTAGCTTAAAATAATTGGCAGGTATCGCCTTTCCTTTGAAGGAAAAATCCAACATATACTGAAGTTTTGCTATTGGTTTAAATGTATGTTAGATGAGGCTAAAATGGGTAAGTCTTTTTTCAGTGCATGTAAGTACAGTAAGCGAGGCTTTTATCTGCAGAAATGACAACACGTATTGAAAACCATCCTTGCACTGCCAGGCCATTTAAAGAACTTTAACCCAAAGTCTGTTGCATCATGCACTCACAGTACTGTATCTGACACTCCTTACAGTAAGTACTTAGTAACAGTGTAAGAAATAATTCTAAATTAAATGTGATAAGCAGTTTCTTCCCATTTTTTAGAGAAATAGTTTCTTAGCACCATACAAGTAAAAATACATTTATTAGAGATAATTTTTATCAGCTGGCAGAATCGACTATGCATTTTAAAATTGCTTACTAACTTTGTTCATAATGAACTGTGAATAACAACAAAAACATCTCCAACAAAGTTACTACGACATTTCAAGTGTATCATATGATGAAGACTGCATTTGCTTTTTTGTTCAGGTGACTCAGGCATGTCAAGATGATTTTGACTTAATTACCTCAGAGAAAAATACAGCCTATAAACTATGCATAGGTTCTTGTTTAATAAACTGAAAAGGTTGTGCTTTCTTCATGGTGTATCATATTTTCCCCTATATGGTGTAAATATTTAAAACTATCAAAAAACCCCAAACCAAATGAACAAACCACCCCACACCAACTGTAGTGGTTTAGTTTTGGGTGGTTTTGGTTTTTTTTTTGTTTTTTTTTTTTTTTTCATTTTAAATATTTGAGTTGTCNGTGTTTTTTTTTTGTTTTTTTTTTTTTAAAGGAATTTTACACTTACTATTTTAACTGAATAACCATTTGCTTTCAATGGCTACTGATACCCTGCTTGATTAACTCAATTACCATGATACCACTCTCAGTTCATTATTAAAATTAATGTTTGATTAGAATTATACATCATTCATGATAATTTGATGATGAAACCACAGAGATGTAATTATTATTTCTTATTCAATGTTCTTATGTTAAATACCTCTGCAAGTGACTTAAATTGACATTCTTGTCTATAAAGTGTAGCCTTCAAACACATACATAAGAAACATGTATGAGCTGCCCCAGAGTGTAATAAAGTTTCTTTAAACAAATGGTCCCATCTAATATGGTCTTAGCAATAAGAACTACAAAATGCCTTGCAGGAAGATTTTTTTTTTTGCTCCACTCTTTTACTGGGAGTGCTATAGCAGGATGCCAAGACTGCTGTACAGGGAAGTATACTTTATAAAGCAAGCTAGGCAAACTTCTTGATGCTTTGTGGTGAACTTACTGGTCTGACCCAAGAACGAGTGAGAAATGGTAAAGTTTGATTTGTATCACACACAAGCACTCCAAATTATATCCTTGGATTTACATCTAAGGAAAACAGCAAGAACTGACACATTACCTCCAGAATCCTTTTGCTAATGGCCAAATCTTTTTTTTTTTTTTAAATACCTAGTGTTGAATTTATAGCAGTAGAAGAGGCTTAGCTAAGAAGTAAAGTTACTGAACAAAATTGGTCCTGTTTTACCTCAAACCAGGACAATTTGTGTGTACCTCTTCTGTAATTTGTGAATGTCACTAAATCTTTTTACATTAAAATAATAGCTTTCATACTATGCTGCAACTACTGTATCAATAGAATCTAAAATCTTTTTACATCGTGAATAAATTAATCTAACAAAAAGTTAAAAATCTTTTGCCATTCATAATGAAGTTATATTTAGTATTAGGAAGCTCAGGAGAATACGGGAAAAATTGAGTATATTCTTGCAAGTGAAATTAATTTTTCAAGTTCGTTGAAGAACAGAAGGAATGTGCTAACATCTTTCGTAATACAGACTACCGTCTCTCATAATAGAATTAGCTGTGGCTCTTTACTAAAAAGAACAGCTCGTTTCACTTAAGTTTGGTTTTTGCACATGCGTTAACATTGTTCATCATATCCATCAATCTGAAATGAATTGTTTATCGGTACAAGTCACAATCACGTCAATTCCTATAGAATTTAAGACAGAATTCTGCATATCAAATAAAAGGACAGTTTGTATCTCTGTAGATACGACAACCAAAATACAATTTTTTTAATGTTCTTGAAATGAGAGTTGTATTTAATAGGATATTTTAGGTTCTGCATGTTATTTCAATTGCACCATTTATCTAAGAAATAAACACTGCTCCTTCAAGTAAGATACTAAGGTGTCCAGGCTATGTAAAATTTGCTGAGGCATTTCAAATTATCTGGTAATATATTTGACAAATAAGATAACTGTGTTTATTCTTTGTTAAAAGTGAGAAGAAATATTATTTGTGGTATACATTTTCAAAGCAGTAACTTCCACAAGGAGATACAGAATAATGACCCAGATTTTCACATATTGCCGTGACTCTATATCCCACCTGATTCCCTTGAGTCTTCTAATTTTTTTTTATTTTTTTTTTTTTTAATAAACATTGCTGTGGGGTATTTGAAAGCAAGTTTCTACCATTCAGGTAGGTATGCCTTAAAGTTACTTAGTTTGCTGTGCCCTAATGTCTTTCAGTCCTAAATACCGGTGATAATAATACTCTTCTACAATAAGTTTTCAGGATCCAGTTAACTGCCATCAGGCAGTAATAAAATGACTTACTATAAAATAAATCACAAGTCAGTCATATCTGGAGAATCTTTTAAAACATTTCTAAGTATCACGTAAACTATAAAACCAAACACTTCTTTCCATCCCCTGATCTTCAGTACGTGGAGCTCCCTGCTAGACCATAGCCCTGTTCTGGTTCTGCAGATCTGTTACGGTTGGACTCGTGGTTACAGCTGCGCCTCTAGCTGAGGAGCAAGGTGCTTGCCATGGAAGAGACCTACCATGCTAATAATTTTACTGTAAACAAAAATGATGTGATTAAAAATACCTTCTGTACACTCTTGGATTAGCTCATCAGCCCTCTGTACTGAAGATACACTTTGGCATAATTCAGGTCTTGTCTCAGAAGGAGGCAAAGTCTGACTAGATCCCCAAACTTTATATAGTTCTTCTGTCTTTTAGATACTAAAGTTCCTAGGTTTTCCTTTATTACCAGTCTTCTTCCTCTTAGGCTCTCACTCACAGACACCCAAAGAACTTTATTAGTCTTCAGTTGTCATTAAGCAGCTCTTCCTCATGGCCCCTAAGTGCCATGTGAAAACCTGGGATATTTCCTTTACTCCAGACACTACATCCTCCTTTTCAGTCTCCAACATTACTGATCTCCAGCTGGCATTTACAAGACACAAATCAGTTTCTTTCCCATGGGCACAACTACAGGAGAGATTTGTTCATAGGCCCAGGCCTCCTGGGGCAGATCTCTTAAAGTTCTTCTTAAACACTGCTGGCCTTCAAGGTATGAAGGATCTTTCCAAATTCTTCGAAGTCAAGGGAACCTGTTACCACTTGCCCCTCAAAATGTACAATACTAGCCTAACTACTGCTTACCTCTACAACTGCAACCAAAACCACATGTAGTTTTGTAACAATTTTTAATGAATAGATAGATCACTTTGGAAATTCCGCATACACAGGCAAATCTATATATGCACTCTCCAGTGGTCCTCCTTGGCTACTGCTTGTGAATCCCTTGGGAAAATGCTGGGAAATACAGGATAAAACCCACTCAACTAGAATTCCCAGTACTTAGACATTACTCACCCCAAACAGGCTGCACTGTATCTGGAAGCTGTATCAGTTCCTGTATTTGGAGCCTATATTTTGCAGGTTTTGATACTATGGAATGAAATGACACACCTTGGATTTTATTAATAAAACTATGTTTGCTAAGTGGCTTAATAAGCATATGCTGAGTATAGTTACATTCCCATCAGGAAATGTAAAACACTATTTAAAACAGTGAAATTACCATAATTGAAAGAACACAGATGCTCTTTAATAATCTAGTAGATTGCACCCTCAATGGAAATGCTCATTAATTCTATTTTAAGACAGTGTGATTCACCTGTATGTCAGATAATTATCATTGAAAGCTAGGTAAGCAGAAAGGTTACACATTCAGGTTTGACAACTCCATCACAGAATATGCAACATTTTACATTTGGCAGCAATATACATATTCACTTACTTCCCCCATATCATGTAATTTATAAGCAGCAAAGAAGTTGTCAAGAACGTTAAATTCCTGTTCCACAAAAAAAGAAAATCACTTTCTGAAGACAATCTGACTCTGAAAACTTGCATTAATTATTATATTAATAAGTTATCTGCAATCCAAAGGAGGAGGAACCCGATTTCCATAATCCAAAAGTGACCTACATCAGTAGCAATAATTAAGCGTTGCTAAATTGGTGCAAGCTTGAGGAATATAAGTGTAGCATACAGCCAGCAGCATAAAAGGACAGAACATGAATCAGGATTGCTATTAAGATCTTCCATGTTATTTTGCACAGGTTTACTACGTGGCTCTTCAGTATTCAATATCCTTTAAGAGAGCCTAATACAACACAGTTTAAGTCCATGTTTCAACACTGTTTAAGCAATTACTAAGTCACTTCCAGAGGCATCATTTCACCTGTGTTCCTTTTACCCTGTATGACTGCCACATCCACATTACAAAAATGTTCACCTCCTTAGTTGTCAGTTTACAGATATTTGTGAAAACTCTAAAATCAAACTTCTGAAGTCATTGGGAGAGGCAGCTCGAACTCATTCATTGCTCACCAACTGTGTATTTTTCAAATATTAAATCTTTTTCTGACTTGATTTTGCTTTTCTACATTTCCTCTTTCCTGAAAGGAGTATCTTAAGCCTGCACACAGTATGTAGATATATGCAAAACACTAAACAGCAAGTATACCAAACCACACACACACTATTTGTTGTAATCTATTAAATCAAGTTAACTGCAAAGAAAAAACAGAATGTTACTAGGTTTGTTTTAGCCATTAATTTTTATACTTTTAAAATATATTTTAACATATTTTTGCTGTATATGTAGATATACAAGAACCTGAACTTTAGTATGTTCACAACTTACTTCGTGCCTCTAGTTAACATACTCTTTGAGAAAATGCTAAAGATAAATGGATATTCTCACCAGGGAAGGTAAAACTCAGTTATCTGGTATTTCAACAATGTAGGTGTATGTAATACTATACTTATCAAACCTTGCCTTAAACACTCCTTGGTGCTCAGGCTATCTCAAAACAGTCTCACACATTCCTATATGCCAGTTCAACAAAGGTGGGTTTAGATGAGTTTATACTTTTCCCTGTCTATACCATTGTTCTGTGCAGGTGTCCAGAGGAAAGAGGAATACCTCTTGAAAGTCAGACATTCAATCCACTCCAACAAAGAACCTTCCCAGCTGCCTAATGAATCCAGGATAATCCAGAGGTTATCCAGGAAATAAAAACTTGTTTCATTGAGTTCTCGCTGTTCCTTCTGCTCCCCTGTGAATGATACTGGCCTACGGCAACGTAAAAAAAGAACCAAGCACACTCAGAACAGAGTGAGAATAACCTTTCTGCATAGATCAGTCTGATACAGTGCTGAGGATCCAATCATGAAAAGCTTCGATGTAGAATCTCAATGATATGTTACAGCTAGTTTATGATTATAAGCACTCCCTTTATTTTTTCATAAAAAAAGTATTTCTATTCAGGTACTTCATCATATCACAAGATTAATGCTATGCTTAAAAGGCATAAGCTATCCAAATTTAATGCAAAAATATAAAGTACAGCAGAGTTTCATCACATTACCCTCTCTTTCAGGTAAAATTAAAAGCAAAATTACATTTCAAGATGAAGTTTAACAAAGTCAGAGTTGCAACCTCATTGATTCCATAAAGAAGCCTCTGAACAACTGGAACTAGGACTCTGGAAAGTTGTTGAGAGTGGGGGTGGTGCTGGTGGTGTTTTACTTTAATCTTTGCAGTAATGCACTAAACCCCAAAACAGGATAAAAGAGAAA
>VZSZ01002345.1:94643-104652 GCA_013398815.1 Ibidorhyncha struthersii | reverse complement strand
AAAAAAAAAAAAAAAAAAAACCAAAAAAAACCCAAGAAAATAGAATGCATCTATTTTATGCTTTCATGATCACATTCAGGACACTTATAATAACTTATAATGGATTATGAGCCTGACTGAATATATCTGTGGCAATATTATGTTTCTAAATTTCCACAGAGAAGTAAAGTAAAGACAAAAAAAAAGAATACTTTTTCTCTAACAAAACAAAGATACTTGATAAGATCCACTGAAGACCAGAGCTGTAGGAAAATGTAAAAAAACCCCAAACTAACCCCAATGCAAACCTGAAAAACCCAACCACAAAAACCTGAAAAGCAATCATTTCAAAGAACAAAAGCTTACACAAAGTGATAAAACTTTTCAATTCACTTCTAAAATTGCATTAACATCTGTGTTAAAGTTGGAGAAACTGCAATACTATACATGAAAAGATATGTACCACGTATATCAATAAAACACTTTAAAAGTATGAGGCAATATCTTTAAATTTAATTGAACTGAAGAGTTTAAATTAAAAACTAAATTATGAAAAGATTGTGTAATTCTCATTCACCGTGAGAAAACACAGTATAGACTTACATGCCTCAAGTCAGTCTCCTCTTGATACCTCCTGGTTTACTAAATATATTATAAAATGTAGTATCAAAAGTAAAAAGAGTGACTGATTCAATTATCCTAGTATTCAGAATAAAGAAATAGCTGGTTTCAGTGTCTTTCAGTGATCACACATAGCCTAAAAGCATTTTACTAAAAGAAAGAAGAACCAGAGAGTATGTTGCTATTCTAGGGAAAAGAAGTTAACTCTAGAGTTGCTCAAATTAACATAACAAGCATTAACAACCAACCTGCAGGTTATTTCCAAATATGTAGTTGTTTCATCATAACTGAAAAACAGAAAGAAAAAGAAAAAAAAAAAAAACTTATATTATTCTAGCTTTTATTACACTTACATTTTCAAAGTGCAAAGCTAAAAATATTTAGAATAATAGCAAACCTTTCTAGCCTGAAAATTTTTTCTGATCCTTTTCCACTCCAGAAATAACATATTCAGAATCTGTATGTAGAGTACTAAAGCCTAGAGATACTCCTCTTTCTGCAGCAGCAGGAAGGAAAGGGGAGTGAGGAGGGGGAATACATGACCCAATTAAAAAAAAAAAAAAATCAACCCACAAACAAACTAAAGACTTTTTTTTCCTTTGAGACCCACAGGTGAACTTCCCCCTTTCCATCATTTAGCCAGAAGTGTGAAAGAGAGTGAGCACACATGTGTAAATGGTGAGAGTCAAGAACAGATTGGCTCTTTAACATCTACTATGGTGTAAGTGACCTAAAAAGGATCAGGCAATTTTAATTAACAATCTAACACCCTTCTGTCTGAACACAATACTACTGATGACTGCAAAACATTCTATCAAGTGCCCCAAAATAACTGAAAAATAGCTACTGTCCAAACAGATTATACTTTTGTACTAAAACACAAAAGCAAACGCGAACATTCAGATTCTTCTAAAATGAAGATACAATTCACATCTTGTAGGGTTCTGTCTGATTCCTACATGGTCATTAGTTCTAGCAAAAGAAACAGAAATTGCAACAATTCTATTAGCTCCCATCCTTCTTTGGTAAGGTAAATATAAAATTTACGAGCAGATATTAGGAAGAAGCTGGAATAGCTTTTGTTCTGCTTATTACACATATTCAGCTGTACTTGTTTAATTTTAAATTTCCTGTTGTGTTAACAATGTTATCGCTTTATTGGTATGGCCAATTTGCAAAGCAGCGACAAATGTGAAGCCACAGTTTGGCTCTCAAAAAAGAAATGCATGTACAGGAAGTTGGTCTTGAGAAAAAAGAAGTTCTTATGAAAAGTAATTTTGCAATAATATCATAACCTTGAGGGCTTATTAAAAAAATTCTTTTTTTTTCTCGACAAAAAGTATGAACTTTACAAGAAACAGTAAAAGGCTCAGCAGAGACAAAACTACAGGCTTGATACCTCAGGGAGATATTAAACTGTGGCATCACTGAGTTGAGATTCCTTAATAATGTTGGTGAATCAAAATGAAACATGACAGTACTAGTTACAGAACTTTGTTTATAAATGAATTGTCTCCTCTTCCAGCAGATTTCATCAATATCCAACAGGACTCCACCCCTGCAAACCTCTTAACTCTCCTTGGTCAACTTGTACTTTGTGATTATTTTTAGAGTGGTACACCAAGCCAAGCTATACTGCCTGTACTGACCATTACTGTGCGTCAGCATACCAGGTCACCTTTAGATAGGAACAGGCCTTTTCCTCATTTAAGCTTAATTTGTGAATTTAATCCACTTCAACATATATCTCAAGATAACCTTATCTCTAGGAGCATAAATAATGCTATCAAGATGGCGATGCTGATATAACTGCAATTTATGTTATGGCTGTGTACAGGGGAAAATGTTGGAAATTTGTCGCTCGGCTCAGATATTCCAGTAGGAGAGGGTACCTGAAATGCTGTCAAGACCCTGAAAGGACTGTAAAAGTGTAGGAAAGCACTAATGTAGGGGGAAGGACACAAAACTAATGGTATAATACCCCTTTTCCACCAGTGCAGCTGAAGAAAGAAGTTAAAAAGGCCGTCAGATGTAAATATCAACTTTGGCAGCTAACTGTAATCTTACCCGACTTTTTATCCCTCTTGCCTCCAAAGTGTAAGAGGATAATTTTCATACAGGCCCATCTTTTCTCATAAAGTCCTCTTGATGAATATCATACACAACCATGCAGCTAAAGTTGACACAACATATTGTGAGACTAAAGGTTCACTAAAACAATCAACAAGGAAATAGTTAATTACATCCATCCATATATTTGTTGGTATTATGCTTCTGCTAAGACTGTTAAGAACAGCTCAATTTCAGACCTTTATCGTCTATTGTTCTTGAAACTTACAGTTTCAGGCTGTTTGTTTCAAGCAGGTTGACATCTCTCATCTCCTCAGCTATGGAATGTCTAAATCACAAGCTTACATACTTATGAAACACCAGGATCTGCTAAAATTCGTGTTGAAACTAAACAAATGGATTGTGCAAAAACTCTATGCCAATGGATTTCTAGCACCCCAGGGTATACACCGTAACACAGTGTAGTCCTCTCAAATAAATGGTAGCTAATAGAATAAAAATGTTTAAAATGAGATTACCCATTTAACAATTTTCTACTATGTGTTCATTTTTCACATAGCAATTATTTGCAACTATAAAAAGGAGAATTACAGAAAAGTGGATTTAAATTGCACTGTATGGAACAAAATGCTCATTCGCTGTTATAAACAAACCCAAGGATTGTAAATAAATTATTTTTTACTGTTCTATGAAGGAAGACTACAGCTACTGTTACTTCTGCTCTCACGCCATGTATGGAAGAGGACATCAAGATGTCATGTGAGAAGCCACTCTGTAAATAAGTGACCTCTTGAATTTTGGAAAGCTCATCAAGAAAAGACGAACTAACATGTGGAGTATAACAATGTGCTGATGAATTCAAACAGAAATAGCAAGGCATGATGAGTGCTGTGTTGTGTGAATTAGATGATTTGACAATGTTGAGAACTAAAATGAGTAAAATCTTGCATAAGCAGCAATGTGAAAATACTTTACTCAGTGCTGCTTCCGACTAGCTTCAAGTGACTTCAGATTATGAACAACATTTTAGAATTATTAATTATATAAATGCAGTCATGCTACTATGTGTTCATGTGTCACTGTGTTACCTGACTACCAAAACCAATAGTTCCTTAACATGTTTTAAAATTGACATAGGAGAAGGACATAGGAGGTGTCCTCTTGTTGCAATAATCATTCCAAATGCCACTCTGTGTCTCTTTGTATGAATTTTTAAAAGGAATTACGGAAGAGAAATGCAAAGAGGAGGGCTGTTGAAAAGGAAAGGAGTATACAATAGAGAAGCAAGAAAGCCTCTACTGAATAAAGTACTTTAACATGCATATAATTTTAGGCAGATGCTTAGACTAGGCTTTTCAAAGTTTTCCCCAAAACCAAGTTAGGCACAGGCTATATGGATATCAGATTTTTACTCAGTAAACAGATACAAGCATGCTATTAAAAGTTTTAGGATTACTAGTAACATGTATGGTAAAATAGTCACAAAATTTACAAAGTGTAAATGTACGTGATTAGTCTTTAAAGACTGATTCTGAAATTATACAAATGGGAGTTAGTCAATCTACTGATAATGTTTTTTTCAAAGACTCTTCCCACCTTCCCCACAAGGATCAGGCTCAGAGGAGGATTAGGTCAGTATCAAAGGAAACGGCAGTAAGGGTGCTATTGTAGTAAGAGACTGTTACAGACCACCCATTAAGATGAGAAAGCATAAAAAATCTTCTTTAAACAACTTAGAAGGTCTCTAAATTATAGATCCCAACTCCTAGGAGGGATTTTCATTTTACTGCAATCTACTGGAATGGCAACACAGTTAAAGCCCAGCAATTAGCAGGTTTTTGGGGAGGTGCCAGAGATAACTCCTTGATAAAAGTAATGGATGAGGTAATTGCAGCTGATGCACAGGTAGATCTGCTATTCACTAACAAGGACAAAATGACTGGTGAAATAATTGTCAATGGCAAATTTGGCTGTAGTAATCATGAAATGGAAGAGTTCCAGAACCCCAAGGGAGGGAAGGAGGCAAATAGCAGACTACAGACCTTGGGCTCTGGGAATGAAGGATTTAGGACTGACCCAGAGATGAAGCTCTAGAGGGCAAAGGAGCTTGTAAAAGCTGGGAGGTCTTTAAGAGCAATCTCTTCTTAGCTCAAGAATGGTCCCTCCCGATAACCAGGAAAAGAAACATTAATAGGGAATTCATGATTGTGTTTCAATGCAAAAATTTAGTACACAGGAGGGTGAAGCAGGAGCAAACTACAAGGGAGCATTATAGTAATATTACCCAGACACACAAGGATGGTGTGATGAAAGCTAAGGCTCACCTATAGTTCATACTTGCAAGGGATATCAAGCACAACAAGAGTTCTGGTGCTATATTAATAGCAAAAGCCTGACAAATGAAAACATGGTCATATTGTTCTATAGGTCAGTCGGCTGGGGTGACAGCAGACACAAATAAGACTGAGCTGCTTGATGTCTTCCTTGCGTCTTCACCAACAAGGTCTCCCAGGTTTCTGTGTAAAGTGAAAGCATTCAAGGAGGAGAGGAACTACAAGCAGTGGGTGAGGACCGTGTGTGGGAACGCAATCGACGGAAGTCCTTATGACCTGACAGAGTGCATCCAAGGGTGCTGAGAGAGCTAGACAATATCATAGAAAGGCAATTATCATCTTGGAAAAGTAGTGAAAATCAGGGAAATTTAGCAATGACTGAAAAAAGGTAATTGCTGAACATGAGCCATCAGTGTGCCCTGGATGGTATTCACAGGGGCACAGCCAGGATGTCGAAGGGAGAAATTATCCCCCTCTACTCAGCAGTCATGAGAGCACATCTAGTAACTGCTTTAAGTTTTGGACCCCTCGGCACAGGAAGGATGTCAATTAACTGAAGTGAGTTCAGCAAAGAACCCCTAGGGTGATCAGGGGCTGGAACATTTGTCCCTGAGCCTGAGGGAGAGGGGCTTGATCAGCCTAGAGAAGAGACGGCTTCAGGGTGACCTAACAGTAGCCTGCTCATATCTGTGTGCTGGTTACTAAGAAGATGGAAGTGGTCTTATCACAGAAGTGCCTGGAGCAGGGACAAGTCATGGCCAGTAAGGTGTGGACATAAAAGAAAAAAAATTCACCACAGGAAAGTGGAGTAGGCTGCCCAGAGAGGCTGTGTAGTCTCCATCTTTGGAGGTTTCCAAGACTCAACTGGATAAAGACCTGAGCAACCTGGTCTGACCTTGTATCTGGCCCTGCTTTGCATGGGAGGTTGGACAAGAGAACTCTTGGGGTCCTTTCCAGTCAACAGTACAAGGAAATCAGGAAGAAATAATTTGATGAAGACTTTACAATATAACAGAAAGATTGAGTGAAGAAAATTATTTTCCTTATCTTAAAACAGTTTGCATGTGCATTGCTGGATGATCAACTCAACAGCTGTGCAAAGAAATGAAATTTGAAGATTCAGAACTCTAAAGAAATACCTTTTAAAGTAATTTTCAAAGTGTAATAGGAGAAAACGAATAATTGCATATAATATTTGGAGTTGTGGTATACATTTTTTAAAGTTCAATAGATACAATAAATAGCTTGTGAACACTTTATATGAGATAAGCCCAGTTGCTATAATAAATGTTTTTGAATCAGATACTTTTGAATCAGACACCTAAGCAGCTACTTCCCCAAACGGATGTAATTTTTCTAATACCCAAACTAAAAATCAATCAATGACTGTAAGACTTGACCTTGATAAATCATTCTTTCCCCCTCCCTAAAGACACATACACTATTATGGCAGCTGAGAAATTTAATAGTATGGTAAACACCACTAAGACCTTTCTGTGCCTTCGGGGAAATCTGTAAATATCAGTTCAAAAGGCACTGATGGTGAACTATTAGGAACGTCTAAATAATTTCTACTCTTAAGACCAATTTGTAAAAAATTTGCTAGAATGACAGTGATAAAACCCCAGTGAAATTGGCCAGAATTCCTTGGACAATATTAGTGGCAAACTATTCCAAGAGAAAAGAAGAGAATGAAAAATAGGGAAAAAAAGATGAGTAAAATAATGTATCATGAAGGAAATAATTGATTAAATCTTACTGAAGACATTAACACTATACGTAAACATAAACACTATAGTAATGTGGGAAAAAATCTATAATTAAAAGACAATTAATCAAGTGCAGCAGTGAGCCAAGTGTATACTGCTTATGACTAGAGCCAGGTAGTAGCTTTATATGGTGCATGATATTGCTCTGTGGATTTGCCAAGGGCAGGAAAGGATTGATGGAAGAAGCATTAGGCCAGGTGTCTAAAGCTTGTGTTTTTGGAACTAACAAACCTCAAGTTTCAGCACTAGTTCCTTATACAAACGTGTTTGTCATCTGTGTACCGGCTTCTTAGAAGACAAATCAGCATTTTCAAATCCTTGGAAAGCTAACTGCCTGACAGGAGGGAGGGAGGGAAAAGCAAGCTACCCAGGTTTGTGATTTCTCTGCTCTGTTCCATCCATGACAAGTAAACAGGTCTTATTCATCTGGAACAGACAGAGCAGCAGGAGAAATACATATGCACAGGTAAATGTAAAGTGAAATGCAAGGGAAATGTGCATATGGAAGTGATGTACAAATGAAATGACAGGCCCTGAGCTGATTAGGTGGGGACTGTGGGATTATGATAGCTCTGTAAAACCAGCAGCTCAGTACTCACTAGCAGTCAAAAACCCAAATGAAATATTAAGAATTATTAGGAAAGGCACAGAGAGTGAAAGAAGAATATTATGCTGCTATTTAAGTCCTCCAAAGTAAGATCCAAAAAGACAGGAAAAGGTCCAGAGCACGTCGGTAAGAACATTCAGTGTCATTGGACTCCTGCTGTATGAAAAACAACAGAGTCGCTTGACATCTTCAAAAGACTCTTTTCTTTTGAAAAGAGAGGTAGAGATAACAGAGGACCATAAAATCAAACTGACACAGAGACAGTAGATATGGAGAAATTGCACTGTCTCCTCCAATATAAGAACTGGGCACATAATATGAAAATAGTATAAGCCAGTTTCATAACAAAGGAGGTAGTTGCTCAGACAATGTAACAGTGCCACAAGATGTTGTGAATGCTAAAAGTTTACAGAGTATCCAGGGTAAGCTGTAAAATTACATGGAAGACAAACACACTCAGACCACATTTGGTTCAAGAAGTCTTGTGATCCAAAACCAGTTAAAAATTGAGAATCGCAAAAATGAAAACCATTATGCACCTTGTCCTTATCATTAGACATTTGCTCTATAAGCTCTGATGGGCACAGGTTAGTAGGCCAGATGAATCTTTGGTCTGACCCAAACCAAACTTTTTTCTCTTATATTAATGCCATTTTCTGAGTCTCAGCTAACACACCACCTTTGTGCTCTTAAATTTTAGTTGAGAAAAATCAAATGACTATTCAAAGTTCAGATTACATCTGCCATGTGAAAGTTTCCTCTCTGTACCATTTCCTTGATGAAATGAAACAAGAAATCCCCCCACATCCACAGCTCAGAAATTACTGTTTTACCGGATATACTTTCTAATGAGTGTAGGGTTGCCTTAGTGTACTTTTTTAACCTTTTTTTTTTTTCTTATGCAAAGACAATGGAATCCTATTGTACTATATAATATGCATATATGCATTAAAGGATAGTTCCTCACCTGAAAGGGTTTGACAGCTAAAAGAAGTCATACAGCAGGTGTGGACATGTGTGTAAAAGAAATCTAGATCTGCATGGAGATAGAAAGCATATAGATCAGCACACAGGACCTAGTGGATAATAAAGCAGATGACAAAACCAGGCTGAATCTAGTTCTATATGCAATTGTTAGACAAAAAGTACCAGTACCCACAACTACCCTCTTGTGAACACTGATTTGAGGTTACAATAGGGATTTAGCTTTGCTTTGGAAGAAGGAGAAGAAGTTAAAGAGGAATTGTGACTAAATGGGAGCTAATTCAAGCCACTGTAGGATGAAAAGTGTCCTTTTTTCCTTTTTTCTCTTTCTTCTCCTCACGAGGTCCATGAGGTTCATCTAGGGGAGATTTTATATAATTGCACCTATTTATAGCCTGTTCAGGTTACTCCTTCATGAGGATCACAGGAGGAATTCATTTCAGTATCTCTGGCAAATAAATTTCCTTACTATAACAGTATGTTTCCTGAACCCAATCGATCCATACTAAAGACAGTCAAAACCTGAACTACTATTTTTTCCTGTGTAGGCTACACAAATCACATAAAGTAAAAATTAAATTTTAATGGATTAATTCTCAGCAGATCTCCCCGCAAAGGATGGTTTGATGATGCAGAGAGAGTCAGGGCTTTTTCCACCCAAATATCATAGATGATCTGAAAATATTCAACTTAGAGACTATATGTACATTGTTTGCACAGTTTTCTTTGCAGTTTGCTTAGCGCAGAAAGTGTGCAAACAAGGATTGTGGCCTTGGGATGAATGAACTATAACTGAGATACACTATACATAGTGTTTCAGAGATGTCTCTGTGACTTTGGTAAAGAAAGATACTCTAGTCCTTGGAAATCGAATTTCAAGGTACCTGATTAATTTCATCTGAGTTATTGATCTATTAGGCATATGAAATTTCACCTTAAACAAAGTCTAATGCCCCCCCACCCCGACAGTGGAAGGGTAAGTTTACTACCAAGAAGATAAACTAAATGGCACTAACCATGGTTGAATGAGTTCAAATTGAAGATCCATTTAGGGATTCAGGTTAAAGGGGTACCTACTTTTGCATGGGCATATATAATTAGAGTATCAACAGGGAAAAAAAAAAAACACCAAAAAAAAAGGAGTTTGTGAAAATAGGGCATAAATATCTGCAAGGAGACATTTTTTAACAACTTATAATCAAAGTTTGACCTGCAAACATCTTTAGCTTGTTTTCCCATAGAAAACTTGCACTATTTGACAAAAGCACAGAGATCTCAAATGCTTTAGGTTCCTAGCAGCTGCATGAACACAGGAAGCCTAGCAGAGAATCACAGAATCACAGAATAGTCAGGGTTGGAAGGGACCTCTGGAGATCATCTAGTCCAACCCCCCCGCCAGAGCAGGGTCACCTACAACAGGTTGCACAGGACAGCGTCCAGGCGGGTTTTGAATGTCTCCAAAGTGAGAGACTCCACAACCTCTCTGGGCAGCCTGTTCCAGTGCTCCACCACCCTCAAAGTAAAGAAGTTCCTCCTCATGTTAAGATGGAACTTCCTATGTTCAAGTTTGTGCCCATTACCCCTCGTCCTATCAATGGGCACCACTGAAAAAAGACTGCTCCCATCCCCCTGGCATCCTCCCTTCA
>VZSZ01002345.1:47238-94104 GCA_013398815.1 Ibidorhyncha struthersii | reverse complement strand
TAGCCAGTTCTCAATCCACCCCACTGTCCATCCATCCATCCCACACTTCCTAAGCTTGCCAGTGAGGATGATGTGGGAGACAGTGTCGAAAGCCTTGCCAAAGTCAAGGTAGACAACATCCACTGCCCTCCCCTCATCCACCCATCTAGTGACCTCATCATAGAATGCTATCAGATTAGTCAGACACGACTTCCCCTTGGTGAATCCATGTTGACTACTTCTGATAACCTTCTTTTCATCCAGGTGCTTTGAGATGATACCCAGCACAAGCTGCTCCATCATCTTTCCAGGGATGGAGGTGAGGCTGACCGGCCTGTAGTTTCCCGGGTCATCCTTCTTACCCTTTTTGAAGACTGGAGTGACATTGGCTATCCTCCAGTCCTCAGGCACCTCACCTGTCCTCCAGGACCTTTCAAAGATGATGGAGAGCGGCCCAGCAATGACTTCCCCCAGCTCCCTCAGCACTCGAGGGTGCATCCCATCAGGCCCCATGGATTTGTGGATTTTGTAGAGAAGAGAGACTGTATTGCTGCTTACGCTCAGAAGATGGCTGAGCTCACATGAGTTTCCCTGCAGACATCAAGTGCCCAGCCAGGAAAAAGTAGAATTGCCCAAAATCTTGTTTAATACAGCACTACACCTTATTAGACATTAGGAGATCTAAACATGCTTTATTTCTAAAGGATAGCAGTACAAGTAAGTCTCACCACTAATGAGTTTCTTACTTATACTTGTTGTTAATTTATTTCCAGGTTTTGAAGTTCTTACTATAAAATCATAAAATCCTCATAACACACAGTTCTGTCACTAAAATTTTAGGATGTGTGGGTAAATATCTTTAACCTTGAAGAAAAAGGGCAAACAATAAAATCTTTCCTTCCTGAAGATATTTCAGCTCCTTCAATGATAAATACAAAAGCAAAAGAGAGAAAGATACTGAAGGGTTGATAGAGACTTTCCAAGAAGAAAATCATCACAGTTCCTTTTTTTCTGGTACGCTTTATGATGTGGTGACATGAAGAATTACCTGAGAAAAGTTGAAACAAAATTTCTCAGGTATCAGAAGTAATATAGCTATGCTTGAGTGGAGATCTGCACAGAATAATTCACCATGTTTCTCAGTGGCATAGATCTACACAGTTGGTGGCTGAAGTTGAACATTATGAATGCCTGGAAGGAGTATTTGCTTTAGTAGTTCATCTGCTCCACTAACTGCTAGACAGTACTTCCTAACTGTTTGGAAGGAAAGAAGACGTCCACTGATGGCCAATGACTTTGTCAGTTTCATGAGATGTAGGAATTGCCTCATTTCCTTAACACATTACATCAGCACTACTTTCCAAAGGCATTCAGAGTTCTTGGAAAACAGGTGTACAAAAAACTGAAGATAAGAGAGCTAACATGTTATAAAAGAATTCCTTTCAAACTTCAAATGAAACGTGCGTTCATTTGACAGCATTAGAGTTTACAGCCCTTCCAAAAGTCATTCTAACCATAGCCACCTATTACCAATGTATGAGTACATGTATGAGTATATCTCTTATTCAGGCTGAAGTCTTACTCTTCAGTTACCTTTGACAAGCAGTATCAAATATTATTTATATTCCATAGGAAAGATTTTTTTAAATTTATCAAATTTGAACCAGTCATAACTATGTGTCATGGTTTATGATGGGCTGGCCACCAAAATGAACAAGGGATGCTCTTTTTAACCTCTCTCTCACTTACCAGAAGAGAAGGGAGAGACAATAAGAGAGAGAGAGACTTACGGGTTGAAAAAAAAATAAACTACTTTAATGAAATATTAATAATAAAAAGAAAATACAATAATATTAATAAGAAAATACCATATATACAAAACCAATATGGAGCTCCCAGAATGATGATCACGTCATCGTCAGGCACTGGGAAAGTCCCAGACTGGACTCAGCGACAGATGGGAACTGGATTCAGGAATGCACAGATCAGAATCAAAGGCAGATGAACAGGTAGAGTCCTCCTTGGACACCAGCCATTGAAGAAAAGAAGCTGACCACTTTGATCCCCCAGCTTTTATACTGAGCATGGAATGAAAGACGCTGTTGGTCAGTTTTGGGTCACCTGTCCTGTCCGCTCCTCCCCACAAGTGCAACCCCACTACACTTTTCAGCTTCCAACCCTCCAGCTTGGTGCATAACAAAGTAGGCTGACCTTGGTTGTCATAGCAATAAGTGTAAGGTGTGAGCCTCTCTGCATACCATTCCTTGGTATTAACTATAAACATCAGACCTTATCTGCTAGAAGCAGACACTGTCTGAAAAATGTGCCATTGATTTCAGAAAGTGCAGTTAGTTAGAAGAGACTTATTGAAAAGTAAGATTACTGAATGAAAAATTGGTTCTGTTTTACTTCAAACCAGGACACTAAATTCTATTACACATCCTGACCAGGTAGTGTAAAAAGACAGGCTTTGTAAGTTTGTGATTGTAAGCTTATGGTCTAATGACACAGCATTTACAATATTCTTGTCTTGTTATATTCTTTCTGTTTTTCATATCTGAACTCAAATTAAACTGTCTTTATTAACAGCATCTGCACTGATAAGAAATTCCGGAGACCTATCATATATTAAGTAACCTATCACCTATTTAAGTCTACCATGTCACCTTTGGTGCGGGAGACCAAAACATAAAATATTTTTTCTAAGTTCAAGAAAGAGGAATAATATGCAGATTTTTTTCAAATCTGAGATAGTATGCAGACGCAAACCTCTTCTATAGTGAATATTCCATTTCAAATGGAAAGGAAAAACTATGATTTTACTATTAAAATTGCAAGAACAATAGAAAACAAGACAAATTAACACTGAAAAAGGTTTGTACTCTGCCTACAGACACAGCTGGCAAATATTTAGAGAATTAAGTACTATATAAGCAAAACAGTGGAGAAAAAATATGCATGGGTAATCTTAATGAATCACAGGAGAGGACAATGAACCTTGAGAGGTCGTCCAGTTCATACACTTCCCCAAGCCACCATCCATTAGAAAAAGAGAAAAATCACTCCAACATTTCTGAAAATTATTGAGATGGACTTGCATGAACAAATGTGTTTTCTAAAAGACAAAACTATCAAGGTTAACAGGGCTGAGAGAACAAAGAGGAAAACTGAAGAAAAAAAAATGTGCAGAAGATTTTTGTATATGGTATTTTTCTCAGTGTCTGGAACTAGTATCTTATTTCCTGCAGTGTCTAACTGGATATCAAGTATCAGTGAAATAGCATGTCAGCACACTGATAGGAAATCTATTTTTTTTTTCCTTTTCCCTGTGCACTGTGCAGGTAGGAATATTTTATTTCATACATCATTTACAAATTGCTGTGGGGATTCCAGAAAACCAATTTGGCTTCACAAAATTGATGAATGAGAAAAAAATACTGCTGGTTTTGTGTCTGTTGTTTTTGAAAGCTGCGCACGTGGGACTTTGGCACACTGGGCATCGCTAATGATTCATTGTCATAGTGCTGCAGTGAAAATGTTGAAGTTTCTTTTAACCCTCAGAGAACTTGTTCATCAGAATGCATAAATTATTTGCATTTTACTGTTCTTTTACTGATTACCCTTAATTACAGCAAAGAAGAAACACTACAAAAATAACCCATTAAATCTAATGAAGCTTCTAAATTAATAAGTTCAAGCAGCGAAACATAAGAAAGGATGCAATCCAGGCTGAATAGGGGAAGAAAACAGGACTGCAAGGGGGCGTGATGTGCAACTGCTGCTGCATCAGGCATGGAGAGCTGGTTTGCATAGCACTGTACGCAGTGTTGATGTGCCAGACAGTGAGAGACACACCAGTCCATGTCAGGTTTTAATGATTTTAACAGAGTTACATTAGCTCTAAATTCAGAGGAACTTATAAAATCATGTGATTTGTTAGATCCTCGAGACCTGGATCCTAATCCAGTTACATTTTATTTGAACTGTAGCTATCCTCATTTAGCATACTAAATGAAACAGACTTCCATAAAATAGTCAGTAAACTACAAAGCAATCATTCACAATTCAAAAGAGTAAAAATGATAAGCATCCTAAACCAAAAAGTGTTACATAAAGGTTTTTACGTGCTAAAAATACTGAGATAATTTTGCAAACCTGAGGGAAACATATTATATATTATTTTATATAGAAGGGTGAGTGGTTTTACAACGTCACTGTATAATTATCAATCTATGTTCTACAGACAATAATCTGCAGTAATTAATTAAAATAATTAAGTACAAATTAAATGTCTGATAGATGTCAGTTCCTTCAACCCTAAGTTGAAAGAATAAATTTTAAAGTTATTAACACCACAGGGAGAGAGAAGTGGTGATCACCACCAAGTCATTATTTATACTTCCAGCTCAGGGTAAGCTGGTATGGTCTTGCTTGGACAAATGAGGCAGCTACAGATGTTATGAGACAGATGCTCCTGAGACTGCTGTTTTTCACTCACATCAAGAGGAGAAGGGAGCTACCCTTTTACACATCCACTGGGAATACAGTTGCAGGGGTTTGAACACTTGCTGTCATCATGTGGATTAGCCAGGATCAAGAAAGGATTCCTTTGCATAGGACAGATGGGCTACTCCATAGCCTTCATGGAACAGAGTCAGATAACCTGAAGGTTAACATCATAAAACTCAACACCTCAGATACACAGTGTACCTTGGTCCCATTAGGCGGTATTCAGGACTTACTTCAGTGGTAAGAGATGGGAACAAGACAACGGGGAGCTCATTTACAAACAACTCGGGCTGAGCCTTCACTTAAGACCTTGTCAGATTAACCAGTCTCGCTGCCCAGGAGAGGGACAGGACAGATTCCTCTGGCTTACACTCATCACACTTCCTCCCTCATCCCCATAAAATCCCCACTTCGACTGGGGAACTATTGGGGAGTCAAAAAAAATCTTCATTACTTACTGGTTAAAATGTATGCCTGGTTCTTCAACACATATATCTGAAATTGAAGTCTTTTGGGTCCTACTAAATTGCCTGCGTCCTTTACCTGTACTTCTAAATCAACAGGTTTAACTCAGTCCACCTTCTAATGAGAGTAAAATGGGAGCACAGCATTGCTTAGCCCTGTGTGCTGGATTCCAGAGAACAATCCTGACATACAATCAACTAAGTTTCAATACAGCTATTAATGCCTACCAAAATACCCACGAAAAATTGATAATTATGTAAGAGGTGAAGAAACCCCTTAACAAATCTAATATGGGAGTTCACGTGACCCTAAGCGTATATCAAATATAATGCCAAAAGAAACCATCACCTTACTCCTCAAAAGTGATGTAATTTATATCTTAAATCTGGACACTATCTTGATATAAAATATGGGAAATGTCTACAAAATTACTACATGCAAAGTTATCCATCATCAGATATAGCTGCATTAGCAGTAACATTTAAAACTACTTTGTGTATCCTTGAAATAAACAAAAAACATAAGAATGAAAGAATAACACATCAGATCCCACATGTCCTTGCTGCACAAACACGTAATTAACAAATACATTAAAAAAAAAAAAAAGGAAATGCACAAACATCCCCCAGGCCTTAGATATTAAAAAAGCCTCTTCATTCAATTTTGATTTATCCAAGACAACCTCAGAATGCTAGAAAGTGAAACTGGTGGGAAAATACATATTCTCATTCAAATATTATACAAGCTTTCTGTTAAGTCATAGGAAAACAGAAACCCAAGATCCCCCCCCCCCCCCAAGACACAGAAAGGCAGCGTCCTCATTGATTTTGCTTCCCCCACCATCACCCCTTTCTCCAAAAGCTACGAAATTGCTCAATAAGCAAGAATAAGTATGTGTGGTGAGTGTGTATTGGGTTTGCATGGCAAGAGTTTTTTAGCGGGTGGGCTACAAGGGTGGCTTCTGTGAGAAGATGCCAGAAACTTCCCCCATATCCAATAAAGCCAACAGCGGCCAGTTCTGATATGGACCCACTGCTGACCAATGCTGACCAGTGCTCAGCCAATCAGCAATGGTGATTGCACCTCTGTGATAACATATTTGAGAAGGATAAAAAACTGCTGTAGAACAGCAGCCAGAAGAGAGGAGTGAGAATATGTGAGAGAAACAACTCTGCAGCCACCAAGGTCAATGAAGAAGGATGAGGAGGAGCAGGTGCTACAGGCACCAAAGAAGATATTCCCCTGAAGACCATGATGAAGACCATGGTGAGGCAGATTGTCCACCTGAAGCCCAAGGGAGTTAATGGTGGAGCAGATATCCACCTGCAGACTGTGGAGGACCCCACACTGGAGCAACCGAATGCACCCGAAGGAGGCTGTGACCCCATGGGAAGCTTGCGCCGGAGCAGGATCCTGGCAGGACCTGTGACCTCATGAATAGAGGCGCCCACGTTGTAGCGGGCAGGATTGTGACCCTGTCATGAACCCACACTGGAGAAGTCTGTTACTGAAGGACCATATCCTGTGGAAGGGACCCACACTGGAGCAGTTCATGAAGAACTGCAGCCCGTGGGAAGGACCCATGCTGGAGAAGTTCGTGGTGGACTGTCTCCTGTGGGTGGGACCTCACACTGGAGTGGGGGAAGAGTGCAGGGAAAATGTGTGATGGATTGACTGCAACCTCCATTCCCCATGCCCCTATGCCACTGGTGGGGAGGAGGTAAAGAAAATCAGGAATGAAGCTGAGCCCAGGAAAAAGGGAAGGATGGGGGGGAAGGAGTTTTAAGATTTGTGTCTATTTCTCATTATCATGCTCTGATTTGACTGGTAATAAATTAAATTAATTTTCTGCAAGTCAAGTCTGTTTTGCCCATGATGGTAATTGCTGAGTGACCTCTCCCTGTCCTAATCTTGACTCAGGAGCCTTTTGTCGTATTTTTCTCTCTGCCCAGTTGAGGAAGGGGAGCAATAGAGTGGCTTGGTGGGCATCTGGTGTCCAGCCAAGGTTAACCAACTCAGAGTGAAACCGAAGATCTAGTTTTAACAACAGTATATTTGACTGGAACAAATCCCTCAGATAAACCCCTAAATTTGCAGTTCCAGGAACAAATGCTTCGTACATGTAAGAACTCAAGCAACAACTGTTACAGGCTTGTACCAGACCAATTCCCAACACTCAGTGACTGAGGAAAAGGAATATTCAGCTTTACAGGCCCCCTCAACCAGGAATCAAACATGCTTTCCACTTCAAAGACTGACAGAACCAAGAACGAAAGTAAAATGAAAGCACAATCCACTCACGCGTATCCACTCACACATGCAATATTGTTCTCCAGGCTCAGCAGCAGCTCCCACCCCTGATTAGCAGAGCAGATAACAAAATCCCTTAATGCTCAGTAGGTCAGACTGGCACCTGAACTGTCAACTTAGACGTTGCTGGCAAGAACAAGTCAAAGAAAACAAAAAAAAATGCTACAGAACCCCACCATGATATTCGCCCAAAACCAGATTAACTTAGCACAACCAAACTTGCAAAATTGTCAGACCAAATACAGACTGACCTATCTCAAAATAGGTGAGGGCACAACCAGGCAGAAAATAATAGCTAAATCCTTGTGCCCCTTTCTTAGATTTTAATAAATGTTTGTATGGCTTATTATTGCAATATAGTCTTAATTGCACTGAATAATCTACACTCAAAGACCAAACACGAGAGACAAGTGATAGCCCAATTTCCAGTCTTTTGGGAAACTGGATGGACTTGTAGCATTTCCATCTTCAGTACATTCACTATCAAACAGGATGGAAAAAAGAATTTCCATGTCACAAGAAATTCTGCTGTTTCACATTGTTTTTTACATGGAACCGGAAAAGCAGATGTCACTTGAAATTTACCAATGAACTAAGTTTCATATAAAGTGTTTTATATGAGTAACTCTATTTTTTACTAGTTAAATATTTTTTCTTTGTTTTATTCCACAGTACTTAAACCAAGCTCAAATGATTATTAAAATGAATGCCTACAAAAATAATTTCACACTGTAATGTTAAAATGCATGGAGTATTTGACTTTTTTTTTTACTTCTGCCTTCTCAATCCTGTTCTCTGCAGCTCAGGGGAAAAAAAAAAAAAGCAAAACTAAAACAAAACAAAAACCACCAAAATGAGAACCCCAACAGTTTTTAACATTTTTTTGATTTGCATATTCCAGGATAGCTTACTCATGCAAAGCAAGAAAAGGAAGAGTATGCGAATCTTTATTAAAAAAAAAATGCTCTTGAATTTTGAATTCCAGGAAAAAATGTTACTACTAAGTTACAACTCAGTGTTTGGCTCTGACATTATTCATTACAGAAGTATAAAAAGACTCTTGACTGAACAAGTTGTTACTATAGGTATATACGACATGGCTTTACTTTCTTTGTGGCAATTTTAAAGGATAGGGGTGAATTTAAAGTAAAGAGCACAACTCATCAGTCAGAACAGCAATGGCTACTTCTGGCACACTATCATCTTAAGAGTAATTAACTACAGTGTTGAAACGCAAGATTTTATTTTACCTGAAATATGTTTTTTAAAGTTTTTTTTGACTAGATGAAATCACTACTGAATTCAGATGATAAAATACAGGAGCACTAATGAAGAGGAAAGCAAAAAATAACTTTCTAAGCTACTATCGGCAGAGTTTGCTAAACAAAATAATATGTTTGAAGGAATAATTTTATTTAAATCTGCAAATGATTAATATTCTTATGTGTAGAAACACTACTCTAAATCTCCAGTGCTTTTTAATGACTTTATAATCCATCATGTAATTGAGAAGAGTCTCTTTTTTAAAATTAAGAAGTGCTGTTATGGCTTATAGCACATGTTAATTAACAACCATATTTTTCCACATTAAAGGTAGTTACAGCTGCATTTTGGAATGAACAGAGGAAAAGAAATATTTGGATTAAATAAACTAGCAAAATTTCTCTACCTGTGAAATCCATGTTCCCCTGACTGCTTCTTTGGTTCCAT
This sequence comes from Ibidorhyncha struthersii, assembly GCA_013398815.1. NCBI lineage: Eukaryota > Metazoa > Chordata > Aves > Charadriiformes > Charadriidae > Ibidorhyncha > Ibidorhyncha struthersii. The sequence continues at coordinate 85,131 of VZSZ01002345.1, read as the reverse complement.
TTGGTTCTATTGGCTGTGTTTTCCCCCCTTTGTATATGCTAAACTTCAATTGTTACAAGAAAAGTTTTTATTTGCTTTTCATCAGAGTTTCTTCTCATTCAGATTTTTTGGCAATCTTACTGTGTCTGAGGAGGATTATCAAGAAAAACCTTAATACACATAACACAGAAAATGCAGACCTCAGACCACATTTATTTTTCCAAGAAAGGCCCAAATTGAAATATGTCATCACATTTGTTAGGTAATTGAAATAGGTAATAACAATGGTTTCTGTGCTATGTTTAAATTTAGATTACTAGACCTGTTAAAAGATGGAAAATGCAGCCAGGGAATTGCATAGGGTTTTCTGTGTGTTCTATGAAAATAAAGTTTGCAGAAAGAAACATATAATATTTGTTTCTGTTTTGGTTACCTAAGAATGTTCTAATAATTTGCAAAAGTCTATAATAAGCAATTGGCAAAAGCACACAATTTGCAAAGGTTTGTTCTGAACACCCACTTCAAATCCTTCCTAGAAAATCCACTCTACGTTTCAAATCAGAATTCAGTTTTCAAATCAATCTGAATAGTCAGTGGGTTACAAATGCTTAGCTTGTTTTAAAACCATTTCCTTTCATTTGAATGCCAGAAACCAAAAACCATGTTAGAAAATGTTTTGTAGTTGCTTTGGTCTTGTCTTGAGTCTTTGTATATTTTTAGGAGCCACAATGTCCGGTGGCTAGCAGTTCCATTGCTAGACTAAATGATACATGAAGAGCTGCTTTCTCTCATTTATTGTGAATGTGACTCCTATTAGTGTAAATTGATAGCCCAGGTTGTTATATCAGAAGAGAGAGGGCATAATCATTCCTTTCTGCTCTACCTATGCAACCCATACGAAAAATCAATAAATCTCTCGGTCATATCCTTTCTGAGACATCTCTTTTCAAGACTGAAGAGTCCTAGCCTACTTGTTTCTTGGGTGAAAGCTTTTTCCATATCTTGATCATCACTACCGTGCTTCCCTAAATTTTCCAACTTTGTGTAATTCTTTTCTCTCATGCTAAGGGAGAACTGTACAAAGTATACATCCTCTGGAAAAGCATACTATTATACAGTGGCTTAATGATTTTCTCCGCTCTGATCTGTATTGCCTTCCTAACAATGCCTAACAATTCTTTTGTGACTGCCAGTGATGAGCAAGCTAACATTTTTGAGGCTCACTCCTTCCTAACTGAAATCTACCATTTGACTGCAATGACTGGGAATCTATTTTAAATGGTAAATTGGGTTTGTCTGCTCTCTTTGCCATCAGCATCACTTTACATTCATCTGTATTGAATTCCATTTTATTTTCTGGTCACTGAGTCGCATGAGATTTTTCTACAGTTCATCACAGCTGGCCCTTGTCTCACATCCAAGGTTTCATTTTAGACAGATTCACAAAAGCCTTCTGCAGCACACAAGTTGCAATGTCCTTTACATAATCTGTGGGATGCAATGTTATTCACACAATCCTTTGGTGTTCAAAACATCCCAGGCAGCCATTCCCATTAGTTTATAAAGCACACAGTAGCTTATAAAAATCCTTGATGGGGTAAGCAAAGTGGAAAGAGTAATGAAAGGTCTTGATCTATTTGCATCCAGGAAGGACCTCCAGAAATCAAGAAATAACATAATTTTCAGTCCCCTACATGGTGCGTAAGATGGGATCAGATCTCACCTAACCATACTGTTATTTGTGATAGATGTTATTTTGACACACTTAACATATTCTGTAGCTGCTGATAATAAATTGCACATTAGGTGACTAGTGACATAATGAGTCACTCACTGTATTTGTAGTTGAGATTGTCATGGTAAACTGGAATAGCTATTTACTGTCATTGTAGGGATTCTTTTGCTCATCTTGTTTTCATGCAGTTTCCCTTTTTGAAACTGAGCAGAGATGCAGTGATTTTTGATTGAATCTGCAGGGACATTGAATATAAACTCATCATGCTCATTGTTACAGAGAGGTGCTATAACTGAAGATTTCATACCTGTTGCATCTTTGCTCAAGGATACAGAATGTTTGTGACTTCATCAACAACAGATACTCTATGCTGAATAATGTTCTCTTTCACTGTTGCTGACTTTACCATGCTCTTAAATTTATATATAAGGTAGTCAGTTTTCAATTTCAAAAGCCCTAGTTCTTCATTCAAATTAACTTCACCACTTCTGTATAGGCTTTCTTTATCACAGAGGCATTCCCTGCCTCTGAAGAATCTGAATTCCTGCTTACTGGCCCTTCGACAGCCAGGCACTAAAAATCTGCCTTTCAGCTAATTTCCAGAACAACGCAGACTATCATAACAATTTAGAAGAATGTTACTATATAGGTGTCTTGGTCTCCAAATGCCTTCCTAAAGGTCCATATTATGTTTCTTTAATAAAATTACTACATTGTAGACAAGGGGAAAGCCACGGATGCCAAATATCTTGACTGTAACAAGGCTTTCAACACTTTTTCCCACATTAAGGTCTGGATGGTTGAACTGCTAGATGGAGAAAAAAAAGGGTGGAAGGCTGGACTCAGAGGATCATGGTTAATGAGTTGTACTTTGCCTGGAGACTTGTAACAAGTGAAATACCGCAGGGGTCTGTACTGAGACCAAAGTACTTGACCAAAATAAAGCATAATTCATTCTAATTGATTAAGCCTGGGAGACCTGCCCTGTTGATGAATGCCCAAAAGAAGAAAAGAGAATGCAAAATGAAGAAACTTACTTGGCAATTTATATAAGTGTTCCCACACTTGCTTTTCTTGTGTCTTTTTCTTTTACCCTTTAATTATTTGAATTGCTGGTACTTTTCCGTGCTTGTAGATTTCTCTCCCGATGCTATCTATTGTTTCCAGTTTCCCATTCAAGTCACTCCTCACTCTATTGCTTTTAAAAAAAAAAAAAGAAATATATCATTTAAATTCTTCCTTAAAGTTGAGATAAAATTTCAAGAAAGTAATAAGAAAAAGAAGCCTCTCGCAAAATGGTCTATATATAAGATTTTATATTAATACCATGCAGATCAATCACACTGTTTTGTTTGTTCATTACTATAATCTATATTCTCATATGGTTTGATTTGATTATAACTTCTTCTGGCAAGACTGTCTTCAGATTTATCTATCATACAATTATCTTGTTGCTGATAAATGATGATATTGATAAAACTTTAACTGTAATTGTGGCAATCTTCTACAGAAAGACTCCCAATGATCTCAGTAGCACTGCACTACATAGAAGGACGTTCTTTCTGTACAGAAATAAAAGTCTAGTTTCATAATTTTCTTATTTGAGAACATAAGTTCAAATTTCAGAACACTACAGTCTATTCTGATGAGATACCAATTCTTCTAGTCACTTTAGTAAATTTCAACTTTTTTACACTGTTTTAGTGACCAAACACATGGCTGTACTTACTTGTCAGTTCAAGTTGTCCATTTGCTTTAGTACCTCCTTATTTATTAAACACAATTGAATTTGACAGGTTATTTGTCTTCTTTTCTGATAAAAATATTTGCAAGACAGTATCTCCAAGGCTTTCACCTAAATCTTTCAGGTAAGTACAACTTCCAAGACTAGTAAAGCAGACCTTTTGGAATTATTTTATATACTGTAGTATTTGCTTGTTAAAAAAACACACACATATAGCTAGTAAGTATATCTATTTTCCAGTTTGCTATTTTAAAAATAAATCATGATCAGTTTTAGCTGCTACAAAGTAGGTAGTAATATGTAGCTACTGTACTAGCTCCCCATGTAATTTCAAGCTGTGTTAAAGCACGCAATTCAGCAACACACACAATTTCACATTACACCTACACAGTACAGCAGAGATTATTTATCATATCTGGTGTGATATGGGAAAAGAAAAAGTATTCTCAACAGTATTAGAAACAGGACTCAGTATGTTTCTAACCCTTAGAAGAACTGGTTTACATATTATTTTGAAAAAAATTTACAGAGAATGCAAAAGATTAGAAGACAAGATTAAAAGAATTTTTCTGAAGGGCTCTAGATATGGTAGCATTACAAATGATACTGGAATTGGTCACAAGAGAACAAACAGAAATTAGTTCTCTCTCACTGAAATGCAGTACCAGAACAGAGAAGAAAAATCAAGCATTTCTTATATTGCATGTTCAAATCACGCATTCCCCAGTGTGAACAGGTTGGCTTTCACCACTGGCCCTCGCAATGGGAACGTGCATTTTGAATCTTCTGGGCTTCCCTCATAAAGTATTGATTTATCAATAGCCAGCTGCAAACAGTTTGGGTGCAACTGTTCCTAGAAGTATGCTTAGTACAGATCGCCTAAAGCTCTATCGGACCTCCTGCCATGAATTGTCCTTCAGTTGCAGCACCACTAGGAGGTCAAGCCACTGGAGCTAACTTGGATCACAACTTGAAGCAACTTGCAAACTCTTGGGAGTTACCCTTCCCTCACCTTTAAGTTTTCGGAGGGCGCATCTGGTTTAGAGACAGATTTTCATCCAACATTTCCTGTAAGAAGAAACACCTTTTCTGGAGCCACAGTCCCACCCAACGAGCTGAGCAGGGCCGGGACTGGGGCTGGAGCTGGGGCCTGGGAAAATCAAGGCCAGCAACATACTGGGTGTTGGGAGATGGGATTGGAGAAGGGGTTGCAGAGAAGTCTCCTGCTGTGCTCAGGGAGTGATGGTGGGTTCCCATTTAGAAATTAATTAAGGTGAGCTGTTCTAACCAGCTGATCCCCAGTCTCCTCCGTGCTCGTCTTTTGCAAGGGACAACTCCTTTTGCCCATGAGCTGCATCCTGGACCTGAATGGGGAGGGAGCCTGATCTCATCTAGGGGCTCATGCTTTCAGCTATCCTCTGCACTACCTCCAGTTCTACCTATTCATCAGCACCTGGGTGCTGAAAACGACCCTGCCTTGAATGAAATATTGTCAGTTGTTCCACTTAAAAAAGCTATGAGAGCCCTTCTTACAGCTTCTAGCTGAATTTAGAATGGCTCTGTAAACTCCTGGAATAAAAGAGAGGTATTTTTTTTTAACTCTCACTAAGACGCATAGAGTTCCTGAGAGCAATTCCTTTTTCAATAATGCTTTGCAAATGTATTATTAGTTAAATGTGCAGTTTCATAACCATATGAAAGTAACCGAATCATTTTTAGTGAATTCTTTTTAAACAAAAAGCTAAATACATTTCTGTGGTGATATTTTGCAAATTTAAGTTTTCAAAAAGTTTCAAATTCAATCCTGGATTTTTTTTAGTTCAACTTCACATAAGTTTTCAAGGATGACAAATAAAACAAATCTGAAACAAGGTCAGTGTTTTATTTCAAGTAAAAATTAACCTTTTTTCCCAACCCGGGTTTGCTTATGCACCATGAAAAACTTTCATTTCTCATCAAGCAAACCCAATGCTTCTTTCTTTTCAGTTATATCCTAATTCACCTTTTGAATCAAAAGAACCCGTTATTGCACATCTACTTACATACACAGTGTCACAAGCTTGGGCGACTCCGTATTTCAAGAAAGAAACACAAGTAAGTAAAAATCTCTTCCTGCTCTTTCACTTCCTCATCACCCATGCTGTTACACCGTCAGCATTTCACAGCTGAAACAGTTTGTCTCCTTTCTGTACAAATCCATATGCACATAAAAAAGCTGGTAATGCACAGTCTATTTATAATAAATAACTTAAAACTAAAGCTGCTGGCTACATTGTTTGTAACTAAAACAGTCCAAAAGATACATGTTCTTAACATCAGAAAGTGATTATTTACCCCAACTGGGTGTACAGTACGAATAAAATAAAGTAATCAAACAAACATTTATATAGGCCCTTACAAAACTTCAGTCTTAAACTACAAATAAAAATAAAGTCTGCATAAGTTTTGATGATGTTTCTTAATCACATCCATCTTGTGACATTGTGATGAATCAAACACATATTATGATTTAAAAATCAGAGTCTATATAAAACATTTCTGTTGCTGAAGGCAGCAAGGGAACTTTTTAAGGAATCGCTGAGTACTGCGTTTATTTTTCAAATTGCATTCAGAATGGATTTCACAAGAATTATCTGGAACGTGGCTACAAAAAACAATTATAAGAAACAGGCTGCTATATCATCAGCCTCTCATGCCAGGGTTGTGGGTTTTTTTGAACATTCTCCTAGATCACCTGAAAAATTTCTCTTTAGCAATGCCCTTCTAAATGAAAAGATCAGCTAAAGAAAATATTTTAAAACAGCTAAATCTCAGAGAAATTATGGTTTACCTGCGGGGCACATTGGATTCACTTGAAAGAAACCCATAATAACAGTTAAAGTTTATGAATATAAATATTCATAAATAATGATGATAAATTATGATAAAGCTGGTGATCTTTATGTAAACAAAGGATCATATGAATATGATACACCATAAGTTGTATACCTTTTTGAGTTCTTCTTGTTAAAAGATTACACTAAATGATTTTATTTTTTTCTTTACGCTTTCTTAGCAGATTAGAAATCCAAATCCAATTCAGACTTCAGCAGAAATTCTTTGTTCTTCTCAGCAATCACTCCTCTCCGCTTTAAATATAAAATGTTATCTTTTTAAAACCTTGTAGACCTTCACCTGATATCAGTGCCAAACGTGCACAAACTTTTCATGGATAAATGTATTTTAGGGTGGTTCCTACTTTGAATACAACCAGGCTTCACTGGTTAAATGACACAAAAAATGCAACATCCCAACACCATATTATACAAGCTCAATTAATATATTTTTAGTTGCATATAATGTTATTCGATCTTTTAAGCATTAGTGGAATAAAGGAGAAATCTAATATATGTCTAGATTAGTGATGAAGTTTCCTCTGAAATTACTTTGATAAAAAAACTTGCAGTGTTTGTATTTTTCTGTAACGCCTTCTAACTCCCAAAGTAATGTTTTGCAGGAGACATTATGGAACTCTAGATTAATCTTACTGGTTTTAGGCTTCAGTGATTAAAGTAACACATACTGCCCAGCTACTCAACAGTTCAGCTTGTATGAATTTGTTCATATCTCTGCACCTGAGTAAGGATTTCTAACTTATGATTTTGTACATTGCTACCAAGTCAGAGACAGATTTAACTCTATGGAAGAGATTACCACTTCCAAACTGTCATACATAAACTATGGTAATCTTCAAAATAATTCCAGGTCTACCTCCCTGTTTTAAAGATCAGGGAGTAAGAAACTAAGAATTAAAGAGATTTGTTCAAAATCCCACAAAAAACTCTGTCAGAACACATAACATAATCAGTCCTCTTGTATCTCCATCTCGCATCCCAAATTTACAACCAAGCTTCCTGTTACTGCTGGGGATAAAACTGTAGGTTTTTGTGAGGAAAAAAATCCTTAAGCTCTGGAATATAGTTATGCACAGCTAAGAGTTAGAAACAAGTACTCATTTACAAAATAAGCAAAGCTGGAGGAAGGAACAGAATACTTTTCTGTAACCTTACATTGGAAAGCCGAGATTGAACTACTGCTTACTGAACCAACTGGCCAGATTTCTGTATTCTAGAAGTGAGGAAAAGCTTGATTCTGAGTAAATTAAACCATGAAAAAACCCAGCTACAAATGTCTTCCATTGGCTTTGCTAGATCATTCTGATAATGTCCTTTTTGTTATTAAAAAGAGTTCCTTACTAGGGAAGAAAAGCTACTGTCTAATCCTGGGAAGCATTATCATTCCAGGAAATTCCATTCCAGCACTTAGGTGACAATCACTGAAATTCAAGGGAAATATTTTGCTGGTGTTGCAAATAAATGTATTTTAAAAATATTTATCCATTGGGGAGTTAGAGATTGCGGTATTTACAGTGTTTAAAAGACTGAACAATCAGGTCACATACATACTTCAAAAAACTTACTGGATTGACATTCAGTAACAAAAGGTGTTGCCAGTGGACAATTCCTATCAATCATTATCAGGATGTATTCAAAGCAACTAGTCATGCAAAATGCATTTTAGAACCAGAAAACATAATACTTTTTGATGGACTCTGACATGAAGAGTGTGATTCCATCAATACCTTAGTCTCGAGGTACCAGCGTCAGGACATTTGTCTGTATATAATTTATTGGATTCTGCAACAGCTGGGGATATCTGCTGGACTGCTAAAAGTCCAAGAGGTAGATTTGGATCATGGAAGATGTAGCACACATACCAATTCCAAAGAGTTGCTCTTTAGTTGCAAAATAAGAGGTCACTTCATTTACTGCTGCAGTAACAGACAACAGCAATGCTAATCGTCCTGAGTACTTGAAATTGCAATGTCTGGAAGAAAAGTGGGACACATGTGCCGGAATGGTCTGAGTTCCTGAACACTACTAACATATGATTGACAAGTCTTCACATTACAGAGATCTTGGGCTACATGTTCTTCTGACTGTGCTCCCTGCCTAAGTATGGATGAATGAAAGGACATCTTGTGGTTCGAGGAGATTTCATGAGAGGACATTCTTTCCATACATTGCTTAGGTCCTTCCTTCCAGTGCATGGATTTATGCATGAATTCACATGTCTGTGGAGCAAATATTTGATGTTTAAACTAGATCCAAATTTGAAAGGTCACTTTCCTGCACCAGGGAAAGAGTCATGAAACTACATGCTGCCATATAGACAAGAGACAGGAGAGTCTTTTGTCAATGTAAAGTGGCTGGTGTACACAGACGAGATGAGATTGGTCAAAGTTCTAGCTGCTGTAGGCTTCAATAATTCTCCTAGGAGTTCTGTCTGCTGAGCGTACTCGATGTGATTTTTGAACATTCATCCTGTGGTTCAGAGAACNGGAAAAAAAAAAAAAAAGACTCATCCTTTAACAGCCAGGTATCAAAATAGGGATGTTACTTCAACATCTGACATTTAGCAATCATGTCACTTTTTTTCAGGCATCTTCCACATCAGGCAGCAAAACTTTGCTATCAGGATATACACAGTGTCCCTGGTAGCCAGCCAGTCTCAGACAGCTAGGGACCGGTGGCCTCCACTGCTTCTCAGAACGGGCCAATCCTCATTTTTGCCAAATTGTTGTCTTCGGGTTCCCCACTTTTTCCTTACTGTCTCATATATTCTTAGTTTTTCTCTTGAATCCTTGAGCTACTAACTGTCACCATCTCAACAATTTCAGTCCTATCTGTGTTCTTCCTTCTACTGTCATACAAGGCTTTAGCTCACGTACCTTCTCATGCCTTAGCAATAGCCTTCATAATAAAATTGAGTCAAGACCACACCACTGTGCTGCATCAAATGAGGTCTGAAGTGACAGGCTGAAGGTTACAGCATGCTATCACTGGAACTAGGAATGTCAGTAAACACCTACTCATTAAATCCACTCAGTGCCATGTGAAGACCAAAGGCCAGAAGCAGGAATTGATAATGATCCTGGCCTATTGTGAATCTAAGGCACTTATAGTACAAAGAGCTGGTAAAGACCTGGAAATAAGCTTTAAATTGAGAAATAGGAACCACTTTTTTTTTTTTTTCTAGAATAAGGGGATTATCCCCACAAAGTCACAATCCTGAAATTGAATTTTCAGTATACATGGTTCAGGTTGCTTGAATCTGAAACTGTTCTGTAAGAACAGTGAAGAAGTTACTGTAAAGACTTATACTCAAAATACTGCTATGGGCAAAAAAGAAACACATATCTTATGTAAAGCCAAGATTTAGTTAGTATAACTGAAATCCTAACAGTCTGATCAATGAATTGCTAATAGTCCAGATCTAATTATAGGAAAAGAAAAGGAAAATAAAAGGATACTATTCTGTGAAAAAATCTCAATAATAATAATATAGCTAAAACTACACATATTTCCCAGTAGCTACCCCTTTTTCCAATGTTATAGTCTCACTTCTGCTGTCCTATCAGGCCCTAAACTTTACGTCTTCAGTTTGGACTTGGGGGAGGGTGTAAAACCAAAACACATTATGTCCTTAGTTCTTTTCTGGGAGGTTTATGTTTGTTTATCATGTTGATGGTTTCTTCCTCCTAACTCTAGGATCTGCTTGGCGTCATTTTTATATGTTTGCTAACACATCTACACCTTGTTTTCTTCACTGTCTGCAAGTCCAGGTTACATTGAAATTTACCATTTGTGCAACATTTACGTATGTTAACTACTTGTTCTTCATTGTTACTCCTGCTCCCAGATCTGAATTTTTTGACTGATCTTTACCGAACATTTTACAGCCCTGGGTTCTCAAATGTAAGCATGGGTCCTTTTTCATACCGTCCTACATCTGTACACCTCTACACTGTCCCCCCAGTTTTAAGACCTCTGTTATCATATCAAGCCTGTATTCCTCTACATCACTGTGTTGTAAATATTTACTTTCACACAAAACTACTCATTACTACTATCTATCTAAAACCTGTGGCTATACCATTTAAAGCTAAGCAAAAGTAAAACATATTAGGCATAACCACCCAGTCATTAGGTAAACTGCCATCACAGCTCAACAAGATAGAACAAAGCTTCAGGCAGGCAACGATGAGTTCAGACAAAGTAATCTCAGTCCTGAGGCCTTGCAAAGTTAGTACATTGCCTGTGACCTGTTAGTAGCAATGATAATATTTTATTTGTTGGGCTACAAGACACAAAGGGCTTTCTCTGGTCTTTTTTTTTTGTTGGGTTTTCCATGACAGATTCAGCAAGAACTTAACTTTAGCCAAAGCCAGGGAAGGGCCCCTGAAATGAGACAGAGTAGGAGACATAGACATTTTTAACGTATACACTTGATGTAGCTGAAAGGTATGAGCTATAATACCTACTTTGACGTGAGAGCAAAGTTAGAAGGAATGACCTCAGAAGTAAGGGTGATAGTGACAACAGTGACAGCATAGTGGCATTCAGTGATGACATTGGCTGTTTCTCCCCTTCCTCCTGAGGGAGGGAATAAGGAGCAGGAACAGAAGCTGCTGATGTGGCAAAGCAACAATGGTTGGCCACTATTTGTTTTATTTTAATGATCTTTTTTTTACTAATAATAAATAATAACAATTGGACAAGTTTATCAGATTGGTCAAGTATTATTTCCCCTTTTTAAATTCATGCTGACTACTCTCAGTCACCTTCTTGCCCACCTTTATAGGGATTGAAGTGATCCTGACTGGCCTGTAGTTCCCCAGATTCTTGTTCTTGCCCTTCTTGAAGACAGTAGCGACACTTGCTTTCTTCCAGTCCTAAGGAATCTTTCATTATTGTCATGACCTTTCAGAGATAATTGAAAGTGTCCTTGCAATCACATCAGCCAGCTCCCTTGGCACTCTGGGTGCTTCCTGTCACATCCCATGAACTTAAGCATGTCCAATTTGTTTAAATGTTCCCTGTTTAAATGATCCCTGTACTGGATCCTCTTCCACCAAGGCTGTTTCTTGCTCCAGACTGACTCAAAGAAGTCATTGCAAGCTTCAGCCTTTTCCATGTTCTTTGACACCCTGGCCCCTGCCCCACACAACAGCAGATTTTCCCTGGTTTTCCTTTTGCTGTTAATGTACTTTCAGAAGCCCTCCATATCACCCTCCATGTACCTCACCAGAATCAATTCCAGTTAGGCTTTGGCTGTCCTAAGATGATGAAAGCATGGTGTTGGTAAGTGACAGTAGAATCATAGAATCATTTAGGTTGGAAAATACCTTTAAGTTCATCAAGTCCAACCGCTAACCTAGCACTGCCAAGTCCACCACTAAACTATGTCCCTAAGCACCACATCTACACATCTTTGAAATACTTCCAGAGATGGTGACTCAACCACTGATCTGGGCAGCCTGTTCCAAAGTTTGATAAGCCTTTTGGTGAAGAAATTTTTCCTAATATCCAAAAGTTTGTAAAAGCAGCTCCTTCTTTTTAAGTTCCCTACCTTCACAGCAACTGGAACTAGGTGGGCTCAGCCTCTGCTAGAGAGAAAATACTTGGGAAATTGATTTTCTGATGTGACCCAGTATGATTTTTGTCGTGTTCTCAATGAGTTGCAGTGGGTAGTCTCTGTGTGAACTCCAACAAGCATGGTGTCTCTGTGAGATGAGGTGTTTTTAGAAGCTTCTTTTGACAGCAAACTGTTTGTAAAAAATACAGTTTAGCCTAATGCACCGTTTGGAAGAAAAGAACAATAGACAGAAAGAAATAATATCGAATGTAGCTTCTCAACCCAGAGATATCTATTATACAAAATGACCAGAAAGGCAGACTCTGCCCAAACTGGGAGGATAGATCAAACTGACAGGAAAAAAATATGGTAGCAATAATTGTTATAAGTCTCCAGGGTTCAATAAGGAAACTGGTCAGAGATTTGGGACTGACTTATGAAGAAAGAAGATAAAACATTTATCATAGAAAATTTCATTTAGCTTGACAGTCAGAAGCAAATAAATATGAGATGTGGAAATGTTAAGAGACGGAATGTAATCTATTGTCTTCAATGTCCAGGAGAGTATGCAAAACAAAGAATTCAGCCTTTCTTGGTTTTAATGGTAGGGAGATACAGGGACATTGTTGTATAATATAGCAAAGTTTATGAATCTTTGCATTTTAGGAATAATTTGAGCTCTAGTTGTATGAAATTCTATCCAAAGTGTAATATGTTCAGGCCTTTCAGAAGATAAACTGATTTACAAGACCAGACACACTGTCCACATATAACAAAGCTTCCATTGTAAGGTGGTGTCTTACATCAAAATCAGGAAAAAATAAATAAACAAACCTCTAATTATAGTAAAGGACTTACATAGGAATTATAATAAAATGTATTTTGCTGACCAAAAAGTTTACTTCAGTTCATGACATCATTCCTAAAGTAATTGTATTTGTGAATGAAATGCCTGTATATGTTATACTGACTACCTATTTCTTTCAAAAACTTGGTAAAAAATCTGTTTGCATAAAAAATAAAACAAAAAAAAACACCCACAAAAAACCCAGAAGCACTCAACTCATGTAACTCTTCTGAAAACCACTGTCAGCCAGCAGCAGTAGTATGATTTCTCCCAGGAATTTACCATTTTCCTACTAAAAGGCAATAAATAATATTTTAAAATAGGATTTTTAAAGTCTAGCTGTAGTCCTTATGTAGGCAGCCTCCTTTGGGATCAACACCTATACATATCTTTATACCTTTTGTCAGTCCTACTTACACTAATCAGTAGTGAAGGTACTGAATTCAACTGGAATGTATATTGCACAAGATCAGATATGAAAGAATAGTGAAAGAATAAAGAAAGCAGGCAGACATTAGATCTCTTAGGAAAAAAAGACAGAAGATACAGGAAGAAATGATACTGGAGGAACTTGGAGAAAGTGAAACTTACAGGACATGATCATTCAAAAGATACTCTAAAACAAGGCAAAACAAAACCAAGACAATTGTAAAGGAGCATGAAGACATAACAAATTAAAGAGGAGAGGGAAAAAGAAAACACTGTGAAAATTAATAAATAAGAAAAAAGGTACACTCACAACTACTTAAGAAAAAAAGATTGCTGGGGAAACAGAGAAGGAAATACCGGCATAACAGAGACCCAGTAGACATAGCTTTTGGAAGCAGCTTCTTTAGCAGAAAACTAAAATGCCAAAGTGTTACAAAATAGAATCCAGTAAAATTCTTTATAAAATTAAAAAAGAAGAATGGATGGCAAGGTGGAAGTGGGGCAAGTACTGAAATTCATCCAAGACACAGTAATGCATAGAGCTGGTTCTGCAATGTGGAGGAAGAATATTAAAGTATGATTTATGTTCAGTGGGAAGATTCTGGGAACAACACTTGAAAAGTCATAAATAAGCTTCTATGTAGAGAACTTAAATTGCATACACTGGTCTTAATTCCCAGATTCGGGCTTCTTGAGTCTTCCTAGTTACTGAGTTCTACCTACTGTGGCTGAATGGTGAAGCCAGATGAGGGGCAATTGAAAATCAGTGAAAAAAAACACTTCTAAAATACAAAATAGACACAAACTATTTCTGATGTTTGGTCAACGGTTTTATTTCCCACCAACATTCAAAGGCAAATGAAGCTGTAAGTTTTTCCATACTAAGAACTGCTGACTGAAAAAAAAAAAAAAGAAGGAATAAATGCATCCTGCTCTGATGGAAATAGATAAATGGATTTTGAAATTAAAAAAAAAAAAAAACTCATCATTTTATTGGCAGTGATTGCAATTTGGTTGTACAAGAAATTTTGGGGGTAGTTTTATGTCAGTTCATACAGAAGATAAAATGTAACATAATGTAATAAGACTGACAATTTTTAAGGTTTTATGTACAATTTAGAGTATGAATGCTAACATGGTTACTCAATGAAACATTCCCATCTCTTGCAAAATCTGTTTGCAGAAAACTATTGTCTTAAAAGCTATTTTGTGCAATGTGATTTCTATTAATGGACAATAATTATTTAATAATAACATTCCTCCTTTGGGAAGAAATATTAATTATATAAGATAGGTGAAATGCAAACAATTAATTGTACATCTCAGTAATCTTATAAGTCCTACCTACCTAATACTCTAGGGTTATGTGTGATATAGGGAACTGTCACTCGAAATACATGATGTCACTACAAAATTCAAATTTTGTGCTTTGAAATGCTCAGTGAAATAGAACAAAACCCAGATTTTTTTAACTGCCCATTAAGATTTCTGAAGGTAGCCTAGCAGTAGCCTACTGGCTTGTGTTGTAGAAATAAGGTTTCTCATCAGATATGTGTTTAAACAGTGCACTGTTTCATAACCCCTCTTTATAGAGGTAGTGAGGGATAGAACTGGATTTCTACCCACAACTGCATATTTTAACTTCCCATATGTTAATAAATAACTGCAACTATCATGCTTAATTTCATTTCCGTTTTTATCAGAAGTCTTTGCTCAGGGTATTTCTCATATCTATGCAATGTGATATACTGAGACCTTGAAATCTTAATAGTACATGTCATATCCTCCCTCAGATGAACCCACCTCCAGGTGCTTTACATGGCAGCTGCATTTTTATGTGGTAAAAAGAAACATCCTCATACACTTGTGTAAAGTATACAAATTTTGAGAACATACCAGTTATATTGTCATAACTAGTAGATACTTGGATTGTACTATTAATCACCTTAGAACAAGGGTGTATGTACGAATAGATTTGCCTACTATAGTACTAGTTCTGCTGTGGAGACTACAGCTTGAAAGGTCCAGAACTGGGAGTTTTAACAAAACTACTCAAAAGTACAAGCAGAAGATGACACCAGACACTCTTGGACTTCACACACTGATTACAGGTGGTCAGTTACTAACAATTACTATTGATTCTAGGAATACAGCTTTGGGAACTAGGTAAAATTGCTTTTAGGAATAACAAAGAACAACTCTCCAACGTATCCATAAATAGCAAATTAGGA
The DNA here is from genome assembly GCA_013398815.1 of Ibidorhyncha struthersii. Classification (NCBI taxonomy): domain Eukaryota; kingdom Metazoa; phylum Chordata; class Aves; order Charadriiformes; family Charadriidae; genus Ibidorhyncha; species Ibidorhyncha struthersii. The sequence continues at coordinate 69,709 of VZSZ01002345.1, read as the reverse complement.
AATAACATGATGTTATGAAGCAATTAAAAAGAATCCCACAAGAAGACTTGAAGCTGTTGACCTTAGAACAATAGGAGCGCTGGAGGGGTAAGAATAACATGAGCAAAAAAATACATATATTTTTCCTTTAATGCAACCAGTTTTTCTTGCTTAGATCTTTAATGCTGTCTATGGCCTTCTTGTTTGTAAGTTCTAATATTAGGCAATCTTTTGACTTAATAGTCTTCAACATTGCAAATTTCAGTAAAATGCTATCATTCATGCAGTCCTATTCACACTTAAACAAACAAAAATAAAATCTGCTTATATTTCTTGGCAAGTTGATTCATTACACTGAACAATAATGTACAACGGTTAACATTTTAAAATGTCAAGCAGATTTGTTTAATTGCACTAGTATCTTTGCAGATAGGAATATACAATTTTGACCTTCTGAATGGTCATATTAACATTTAAAACATATCTACATAAATCAAGCTATGTGGAATGTTTGTTGTAAAGTTCAAAATATTTTGAATCAATTCATGCAAGATTAGATAAAAATATGCAAAGGGCAGAAGGAAGATGGAGAAATGCAGATTCAGCTAACTATTGATTACCAGAAATACAGAGGTTTCAACCTGAGTTTGAAATCTTAAAAAAGCATTTAACATCTCTTGTGTGAAAAATTTACATGCAAGTGTAAAATCAAAATACAAACCAAATCCAAAACTGCTACAAAGAACTGTTCCATTACTCTCTGTAATCTACTAAAAAAATCCAAACACTTCACCATTAGGTAATGTTAAAATTTAACTGGTATAGGTTTTTCAAAGGTTACCTTTGCAAAATGAAGTATTAATACCAATGTGTATTTTTAATATCTGTACTTGTCCATGAAAGTACAAATTTATACACCTTGAAACTGCAACAAAGTCTATGGAGTTTTCAGTGGTTTCATTCACATCAAGTCTCCAAAGCATATTAGCTTAATTGATGGAAGCCAGTTTCAAAATTTACAGGGATGGAAAACAGAGAAATTCATTAAGTGATGAAGCTCAAATCTAAATTGAAAAGGAGAAGACAATGTGATTTAAATATTCTAAGACTAAGATTCAGAAAGAAGTCTGCTTGTACCTAAGAAAGCATGCACCATGTTATTTTCTATAAGCTTTTATTTTTCCTGTTTCTCCAAAAAAATCTTGGGAACATGCTTACCTTTCTTCTTCAGAACGCAGTATATGTGAATATACTGTGAAAACAGAGAAATATAGAATGTGTTCCTCTTGTGAAAAATTCAGCCCGCTATTATTCTATGTACCACGTAAGCCTCATCATTATTTACTTTTTTAGTTTGTAGGATGGAAGCCCTCAAAGACTTTAAGGTTAATACTGGGTATTGCGCACACTAAGAGAAAAAGTCCTTCCCCTTAAGACATCATTACGTAAATAAGCAAGAAAAAATAGAGTAGGGAGAATAGAGAGGTGCAAAATGATTCGCCCACTCACACAGCTGCAAGCTAAAGATGTATTGTGGCATATACCCACACGCCCATCCATAAATCAGTTCTGGGGATTACCTGTTGTAATACCTGTTATTAGGAAAATGTTTTCCTTAAAAGCCGCAAAATCTTTCATCTGGTTTGTGTTTCCATTTCTGAAGATTTTCTTTCCCGCCCAGCACCTTTGTTCTCAATAGGAGTTTCAAAGCCAATGCAGAACATATTGACTATGCCTGTGCCTATGACTGCCCACACTGCCCATGAATTTGGTTACAACCAGAATGATTTTCTGCTTCCTGGAACCTCCATTTCATTCCACTCTGTTTAATTTCTTCTAATGCAATACATTCAAAGCTCTGAAAAAGCATATAAAATGAGTTTTTCAACCTCACTTTTTATACAAATTAATAGCAATCCTAATCTGGCCAGTCCAAAGAAACCACACCTATTCCATATTTACAGCAATCTGCCTTCTTCTATACGTGCACTGTATCCGTTGAGTACTGCAACAAGTAGGGACTCAATTCATCTCAGGGCATAATGCAGGGCTGAGCAAAGATACCCAGGATAGATTAGGCAGTGAAAACAATATGGAGTTCTGCCTAGACTGATTAGCCCTTTAAAAAACAGGAGCCTTCCATTATAAAAGTGTTAAACTGCTTCTACCATGAGAGTCTGGAATGTGGCTCTGAGCAAGATATTTTTACATTGTGCAACAGAGTCATATACTTTCTTTTAATTGCTGAATGAAATCTATGGTTGTTTACACTGGGCAAAGTCCTGACCTTTTGCACAGTTATGTTATGACCATAAGAGGAAAGCTAAATAGAAATGCAGTTGTCTCTACTAGCGGATGATTAGAACACTCCTTGGTGTGATTTTGGCCTCATGCCAACCCACATTCTCCAAACCAGCTCCTGGGTGCAGTTTAAGAGTGAGACTGCTCCAGGAAAGACAACCAAGAGACAATTTCCGTGCAGTCTCTCTGTTCTGGATGTTAACAGCACAACTCACACAGCTTTGGGGTATTCCCTCTTGCTTGGCCTGAGGCCCTAGAAACATCTGTGGCATTCCTTAGATGTAACTATATTGCTTCTGTCAGGTTTTGCACTGTTCAGTCACTGAAAGTTAATGGAGGTTTATCCAAGGATTCTAAGGGCAGCATAGTTCATACTAAGGAAACAGATTTCCAGGGGAAGAGAATTTGGTGAAAATAACCATACAACCTTGATTTTGCTTCAGTGTTCATCCCCAAAAGGTGTTTGGTTGTACCTGTAAATTCAAAGTAATTGAGGTTAAAAGCACCAACATTCCTTAATTTGACAGTGTCACCACCACAGAGGACTGAGACTGGATAGCTGCCTATGTCAAGCATTATTTTTCTTAATCTAATGTGATTCCTTTTAAAACTTATTTTTTAATTTATGAGTTCATATTACTTAGTTTTGGAGTGTGCATAACATTAAGGTTTTTTTTTAAGTCTTAAATTACCTATGTATACTATTAGTAAGAGCATCTTAATTTGATTTTCCAGAAATACCTGTTACACTGGAAAACTGTGCTCACATTATGCTTAAAAGCACCTAGTGAAGAATTCAGATTTACAAAGTGGCATATTAGGTAGACAAGTTATACAGTATTTCAAGTAATATTTTCTCATCTCTTGCCTTCTACTTGATTACATCTACAGGCTAAAAACTGCTTAGGGAATGAGACGGGTCTTCAATTTTACTTTGTATTTGCATCATGCAATATGTACAACCAGACTATTTCCCATACTAATGCAGGACCAAAAAGTAGAATTAATAATTTCCTGTCGGGCTTCTCTATATTGCTTATTGCTGTATTGCTTATTGTTGTATCTAGATAATCATTTAAGGAGTTTAATATTCACAACACACCTATTAAGCAAGAAGGGATTATTGTTCCCACTTCATAGATGTTTTTTTTGTGGACTTACTTGAAAATACAGTAACTGAATGGCATAGGGCCTGAATTCCGAATTCAGAAAGTATAGATTTTTTCAGAATTATTGGTCATTCACAGCTCTCATTCTCAGTGGAAGCTGTGATCACTCCATACCTATGCTAATTAAATCCCAGGTATTTTAAGTCAAGAAAGGTTTTCATTATATTCTTGTTCAAGACAGAGAAAGAATCTGCTTGAATGATGCAGGAATGAGTCCAAAACAAGGGAAGTAAAACTTATGTCCCTCTATCAAATCCTGCTTTAAGCAACTTCTCTTAACATTCAATGGGATTGTGGAATAATTTAATTTGGAAGGGACCAATGGAAGCCATCTAGTGCAATTCCTTGCTTGGTTGTGCAAGGACTTGCACAACTTGCTTTGACTTCAGTCAAGTTTTAAATATCTCCATGGATGGACAGTCCACTGTCTTTCTTAACAACTTATTCCAATATATTTGATTACCATCATTGGAAGAATTATTTCTGTATATTTAATAGGAATATCCCTTGTTGCAACTTGTGTTTGTTGATACTTGTTCTATTACCTTGCACTTCCAAGAAGTGCACTCAGGCACCGAGGTAGAATGCTTCTAGAAAAATGGTGTGCGATCATTTGCTGAGCAGTGAAGGGGATGATGGAAGTTCACCTAAGGAGCTCTGAAGCTGTTTTGCAGATGAAATTAAGAGCAGATAACTGCTCTGTATCTGTTGTGTGAATTCTAGTCTTGCCTGACTCACAGTAAAGTACTGAGAAGAGATTTAGGTTTTCTGAGATAACAAAGTTCCAGTTCATCTGATTACATATCAAAAGATTACAAAAGACAAATATACAGTAACTGGATTATACCAAATTTATCCTTCCAAGTTGTGAGAGCTGTTAAACAAGGATAATACAAGACCAGGACTCAAAACTCCAACAGTAATGTGTTAGCAATCTAGCCAGAATAGAGAATAAAGAAAAAAAGTTGCCTCTCGGCAGAGGAGTATACAGTAATTGCGTATTTGTCATGAAGGTAAGGGGGCTTTAGTTTTTAACTATTCTATTAGTTAACATAGGTTTGATTTCAAAATGGTTATGGTTTAACTATATTATAGCTATAATAACTATAGTTACATTAATACAAAACCTAGAAAATCATAAAACAATATAAATAATAGCCCTTTAGGAGCCAATAGACATGAAGTATATAACTATTTTGCATTTCAAAATATTGTCAGAAATAACCACTGTGAATAACAGCATGAGAATGTTATCTTAGGAATGGAAAGTTTCAATAAAAAAATATTCCTCTATAATAGAAGACATTTCCACTAGGAATATAAATTTTAGATAATTCCTAAACCAAATTATTTAAAAAGGGACATTTAAAATTTTATCATTAAAATTAATGAAAAAATCCTTGCATATTTACTATTTCCCAAACACAGAAATACCCTTTCATTTAAAAAAAAAAAAAGCTTTTACAGTAACCATGTTTCTGAAAAATTATGTGGAAAATTAATATTGATTTGCAAAGTTAACTATGACATGGCACTAATAATACAAGAAGCTAACAACATTTATGTATACCAAGCTCAGGGAAACAAAATATCAGAAGATATAATCTCTATGAAATTACTTTGGCCTCCAATGTTTTTAGGTAATCAGCATGAACAGATTCATTTTAGACTTAGAAACATGTATGTAGTAATGGAAGACCATAAGAGATTCTAACTTTAGGAGTGCAAAAATAATATTAACTAACTACACACTGATTTTACTACTTAAGTGACAAAAAACACATCCTCCCACCCAAACCCTGCTGGCCTCTTCTCAGCACGCAAACAGAATGATTCTAAAAATGCGAGAAAAGTTCCTGAAATAAAGTTTCTTACAATATGGAAGTTAGGCTATCTGGAAATCCTATAAAAGAGCTCAGAAGTGAGTTTTTTTCCTGGATTCCATGCCATTTCTTAGCTTTAGGATCTCAGTGTCTTGGTAGGAGCTCTTAAATGTTCTGAATCTGACATAGTATGAACAGCATGGACTGTATGTCCTCATCCAAATTCTTAACATACAAGCACATTTGTGGTCTTGCTTAAACTAGAAGAAAGGCTGTGTTTGTTTAATTACTAAAAGCTCCGCATTAAGCAAGTCAGTACATTTACCCAGAAGCGGTCCTTCTCCTAGAATCAGTAGCCATCCAATGCACTTTACTTCAATATGATTTCTACTGGAAATATGATTTTTGCAAGATAATATGTCATTTATCCTTACTCTGTTCTATAATTTCTGTATTTGGGTCTCACCAGGTGAAATTTAGAATATATATAGATTATGCATGACATGTTTTCTCTCTTTTAAATAGAGATTAAAACCCCTAGAATTTCATTAAAACGTAACACTGTCAACATCAGAAACAGACCTCAAAAAAAAAAAACCAAACAAGGAGCAGCAATGTTTCCAGAGCAACATCATTGTGGATGTTTCCACAGATGAAATGGAAACACTTTATTAAATGACCACGCTGCAACTTATTTTAAGCCTTCCAATTAAAATTCTTCCTCAAATTATTCCCACGTTTTACGACCGGGGTATTATGAACACTACATTTCTTGAGATTTATAAACTAATCTTTCTCATGAGGGTTCTGATTACAATTTAAGCAATGACAGCACGTACAAAATATGAAAGAACGGGCTTAATTTGCAAGAAATTAGGAGTAGATACTAATTCTGCATTTTCTAGGTAGTGTATGTTAATGATTCCAGCAACTTAGCATAGCAAAGACCTTAGTACAGTTATATTATACTATAGTATGTAATGGACTACTCAATAAATACAAATATCATAGTCCAATTCTTATGCTACACGAGACCATAAATATCATTATAGCTGAGTAGGTGTCCAGTAAAGCTGAGTAAATGATACTGGTCATTGTGTTGGCCATATTTCATTGCATGCTCATGTTCAATCTATTGTCCGCATTACCACAACCTTTCAAAAACTCAGGTTTGGGTTTATCTTTTCCTACAGAAAATATTCCTTAAAAAAAAAAAAAAAAAGATTTACTAGCTTGTTTTTCTAATACAGTCTTATTCTATTTTCTTGTCACATCTTTAAAACCAAAAGTAAGTTTTTATCACCGCTATTTGAACATCATAAGTTAAGTATCATCTCTGAATTTCATTAACATAATGTTTACTCTTGCTCCTGCATCACCAAAATATTAAATTAAATATTTTGATTGTCCCCAACTTGATAGATCCCCCAATAATCTGTCAAAAACAGTGGCTGTGAGAAACATTTTTTCTTCCTAGTATATATAAAGAATATATTATCATGAAAAAAATACCTTTATAATTGAAATCACATATATTTATCCTTCATTTTACAAAAGAATGATTGCAGAAGCTGAATGATAAATTTATTCTATTTCAATTATAAATCTATTTTCACTATCCTTTTGCATAATTTAGGTTATTTCAAGGGATATGACATTAAGAACAGGGAAGAAGTAAGTGTTAAGCAACTGGATGTACTTCCCCTGTTATAATAGTTTTGTGTATGCATCTCTAACCTAAATACTTTGATTCTTTCCTTTTCTTTACTTTAGCTTATTAGGACTTATACTAAGTAATTTTTACCATCTTCATAAAGACTTCTGTATTTCTGTAGCTTTGCAGATTTTTTTTTTGTTCTTGCAAGGTTCTAAACTAATTTCCCAGGGTTTATCTTGCTCAAATCTTTCTGTCATTAAAATCAATGAGGTCACCTCAACATCAATTAAAATCTACTTAAGCATTTTTTTATTTCCCTTAATGTTCTGAGTTACGTATCACTGAAACTAAGCTAACTTTTTTATTCTCAACATCTTCAAGTATTCCCTAATCTAGCTGCCTATTCATAGCTATTTTAGAAAATTTCATTACTTTCTAATTATCCGGTCATTTTTTCTTCTTATTAAAGATAGTTAACTGAACTCAGTCTTTTTTTTTTTTCTTTTTTTTGAATTATCATTAGTTTAATTCCCCATTTATCAATCAGGCCACTTTATCTTACTATATTTCTCCTGATAAGCTTGTAAAAGACCTTCCCCTTAACTCCCTTAAGCCTTCCTTCCGACAACTATACATGTCACATCGGAGACTTACACTCATTTGTCTGATCTTTCATATTTCATGTAAAGCTGCAGAAAGACTGCTTAAGAAGTAAAAACCTAAGGAGTTTTTGTTTGGTTTTTTGTTTTAAAGGGACTCAAGAGTATCCTACATACCCCTCTGAAGTTCTCTCTGTTGATATATCGGAAAGCCAAGTCCTGCATAGGGCTGGTTCTGAGGTCCCAGCAGAAGGCTGTGTAGGCCTTAGTACTCTCGATTTCTAAGTTGCATGAATCATTTTATGCTGGTAACTCAACTCTAATAATATCCCTTTTCCTGAAACTGAATCTCCTTGCACTGATGTATCATGTGAGCTCAGAGCTTCTTACGCCTGCAGTATTCAAGTGAGTATCTAAATTTGGTGAATTTCAACAAAAACAACACATTTTCCCCTTATAGTATAAACGATTCATGTTCTTTTCAGGAGGAATTTATATGAAATAATTGAATTTCAGCTGCTGAAAATTAAAATAACAGTGGCAATTCTTTGACTCCAGGAATCTGACTTTGTAAGTTCCTATATCACTTGAAATGTACATGTCAGTATACTCTAGAAGTGAGATTCATATGCTGAACTGAGCCACTGTTTAACATAAAAAGCACAGTTATACTGAGCTATACAAACACTATACTGGATGCAATCTATCTTGTTCACATAGAAATGAACAGAACAGTTATTATTTATATGGTCCAATTCCCTTTTCTAGCACAATTTATACTTGAATATATCCTGTTTTCCTCACCTGCATATCAAGTGTACTCCTATTGTTTTCAAAACATTCTTATTCCATCTGAGACAACCTGTCTCTGAGCAGTTGGTTTTGTTTTTTTCTTTTACAGTGTCTTATTTTAATTTGTCCAGATGGAAGGAAAAACAATTTTCAACAGTCACTCCCTGCTCCTGCATTCTTTCTAGAAGGGGACTTTCTAGAAGTCTAGTAAGCCAAACTTTTTAAATCCAAGACTCCATTTAAGTGCTGTCTACTCTTCCCTAGATATATGCATATATGTAATAACACCATGAATTAATTCCATCTACCACTATCAAAGGCATTTGTTGCATATTTCCTCTTTTACAGGCACCGTATTTGTTAGGATGTTTCCCTCCATGTTCCTAGAAGAAAATTCCACCAAAAAAGTAGTGTACAGTTAATGAAACAGCTTCTAGCTTTCTCTAGAATGGCCATGATCAGTCCTACCTATTTTCATGCCACTCTTTTCCTTTAGTTAAACAGTTTTTCTCTCTGGCATTCCACTCTCTTAGCTTTCACCACTGATTTAATGATAGAAATTTCCTCACAGCATGATATGTTACTGGTATGATATGTCACAGTCTGATACGTTAACTAAACATGCACTTTTAATCTCATTCTGCTGATAGAGGCCAAACAGGGGACAACAAGATCACTGGTTTTACCCAGTCGGATTTTTATCCATCCATCCATATATATATATACACATATGTTCCATGAACCTCTTCTTGTAAGAATTCATGTCACAAAAGTCATTCATGGTATTCCTTCCACACCAAGATTTTCTAGTGTCTTCTTCTATGTATTAATACTTTCCTGTACCTATGTAAATGCTTTACACAGACTAAGACTGTATTCTTTTTCTTTTCATGGTAGCATCACGTTGATGAACTAGATCTATGATGTGGTACACAAGAAGTCAAATTTTTTTCCTATTTATTAAACACCTTAAGGTCCCAGTCTGCAGTCAATATTCTTGTCAATATTCCTCTGTAAGCGTAAGTGCTATGGTGCTTAATGTTATGCCACCTGTATTATCACAATTCTTCAGGCTATTCGGTCCTTCCTAGCTGATATTGTCTCCCTGCTTTGGTAAAGCTTCTCACCTTTGTTCCTGCATGTATCTTTAGCCCATTTCTACTTTTCCTTCTGTGAAGATTTTAAGCTGAAAATACACTTCCCAAAGAACAAGATTTTTAAAGGTATCTATTAGGAACTTTCCCCACTAATTTCCTTTTAAGTGCAACCCCTTGTTGTCTCATATAGCCAGTTCTTCAAACTGAGCCTTGCACAGGAATTTAGTTTAATCCATCGCTTCCCATTTGACACTATATCAGATGCTTTATGGATGACCAGATTGCATCTGCTAAATTTAGCTTGGTCGAAACCAGAAGAAACAGTAGGAGAATCTGACATGATGTCTCTGGTATATTCTATTTGTACCATTTACTTCCATATCCTTTAAGATTTGAGGTTGAATTTATATGTTCCAGCCAATCCAATAAGACCCTAACAGTACAGAAATGTGGTATAAAACCCATTAATGCCCTGTCCTACTTCAATATGAATGCATCCTTAATCTTATATTTAACACTGGATTAAAAAACACCTTAGAGCATTAATCTTCTCCTTTTTGAATGAAAAAAAAAACCATTTTAGTTCATTCAGCCTTTTAAAATAGTCCATTGTATTAGTTCGGTTACCCTTTGCTGCCTTTTCCCTTTTAATATTTTCTTAATGTTCTGTAATTGACCAAAGGAAGCATCAAAGTCAGTCATTTCACTGACTGAATTAATTTCTGCAGATAATACAGTTCAATTTCTTTCCTCTGCTATCATTATTGTCAGTAGTAATATATGCCAACAAAGTGCATATGATTTATTTTCTTATTTTTACTTCAGTAGGCAGAGAAGACATATTGAATATTCAGAATTTAACCTTTTATGTAATACATTGCAGCTTACACATATACATGCACTTAATCATTGTTAGTGCTATTTTTACCAAGTTGTAAAATTATTCACTCAACTTGGTCAAAGCTCTTGGTGATTCTTATGGTGGGAGTTCACTCTTTCCATCAAGAGCAAATCTACAATCACAAACAAATGCAAGAGAAATGATGACGTTCTATGTGGGTATATTTGAGATGAGGGAAAACAGAAAAATAGAAATGAAAAGAATCCTAACTACAGTAAGCTCTCCATCTTACTTAGTGAGAGCTTAAATATACTTAGTATGCCCAAAGTACCCCATCAGTTTTCTCTGGAAAAAGTCCGCATCACCTGTGTCTTCATTTTTCCATAAAATCTATTAGCTCTGTAAACAGAATGCAGACAAGACAGTCTACAATTGCCCTCTGGCCTCAACTGATTCTCCTTTGCAATCTGGTCAGAATGAAAGCACGGGGTAGCTTTTAGTCTACTATCCTTGATGCTCAGAACAAACTAAAGAATTTTTTAAGTGTAATTTTGTAGACCTGACAATGTGCAGGCCCTTACTGTTACAGATTTTTTTTCCTTCCAAATTAAGTTACTGTAGCTCTAGCTTCTCTGAATCCACACTTTTTTTCATTTCCGCTGCCTCTCATCCCACAGGCCGTATACCTGGTTGAGCAACAGAATCCAGAAATAACAGTCTTGAAAACTGCAGCTTACTGAAGTTCAATGCTATTCCTTTAGCTGTATTTCCTTCACTTGACACAAACTATACTCTTCATAATGCGTTATGTACAATATGAATGTAATCTCCTAGAAATTCTTTTTAATTCCTTTCGTCCTACTCTTTTCAGTTGTTCTTGGATGCTGCCAACATGAATGGCTTTATAGTTTCAAATTGTTTCATTCTATACTTGATCCTCTACAGAACTTTCATGTATGTTACTCTGTAGTCTGTTCAGTTATATAAAATGCTATCTGTAAGTGCATATGACAGCTTGCACCAGGTTAAAAACTACTGCCAGTACTAAGCTTTGCAGAACCCAGCTTGATATGGCTAATTGTAACACTAGATTCTTTCTTCTAGTCAGCTTTTAACTAAAGACCCTATCCCCAAATTAGTACTCATACTTTTGACCTTTTTGATTAGGCTAAGTGACATTTTAATAAGTGTTTAATAAAATCTAGACTGTATTCAATAGTCCATTCAAGAGATGGGGCCAGAAACACAACTGGAAGCAAGACTACAACGTAAGTCCAAGGTTCATCCAGCAGCTGGGACCAGAGACAAAATTTGACAAAGGCACACCTCCAGCAAGGCTCTGACAAGGAGGTGGGGCCTGGCCTGACTTGAAATGAGGTTCTGGACCCACAGGTGAAGGGTGGGCCCAGGGGAGGCTACCCAGGACAGCTAAGATCTCGTGCTGTACTCGAGGTTCTGACACTTAACTAAGAGACCTTTTCAAGTTTCTGTATCTTTCTTGGCATTGTAGCCTGAATGTTCTATCATTCTGGGTTTAGTTAAGTATCAGGTCTTCATTAAGGAAAAGCTTAAACATAATAAATCTTAGACATCAGAGACAAATTTTGAAAATATAAATATAAAAAGAAATGAAAAAAGTATCCATACAAGTACACGAGTTTCTCTTGATCTCATTCACCAATCTTTTCCATATAGCTAGTTTTCGCATCACCTTCAAAAACATCCTCTGCTACTGAAGTTTTCAGCCAACAAGCAGAACGTAATGCCGTTAATTTATGCCATTATCCAGCTGAGCATTTGTAATACCACTTCAGTTTTCTCTACAACTTGATTTTTTTTTTCTCTGCTAGAAATCTCCTGTTTCATCTTATTATTACAGTTTCTCTTTTAGTTAATTTCTGTAAACTTATTGAAGAATTATCCAAAATTTTATTCGAATTATACAATAATCACTCTGATTGCATTTGTGTGCTCTTAGATTTTCATTTTTTTAAATGCATCCAACTTAACAATTTTGCACCACTCAGTACTTTGCAGTCTATAAAGCTGTTACAAGGGGAAAAGTGGTTGGCTTTTTTGTTTGTTTGTTTGTTTGTTTGTTTTGTTTGTTTGTTTTTTTCCCCAGGAAAAATCACAGGCTTCCTTTTGTATAAAAGAAATAATTTTCCAGAGTGTGAAAATTAACATTCTGAAAATATCTACAAGTGGTATTTACTTAACTTATGTGACTGTGGTTTTGTTTTTAGGTCTGTTCATCTAAATTTCTTTTTCCTGATATTTATCTGAACAAAAATTTCTGAATGGAAGGAGTATAAAAATTATTTTGATTATCAACTCTCCAAATTACTCTAGATAACACGACACAGGGATTAGGCCACCAAGCAGTTGTGTATCTTTTTATCTACACAGCTTCGGAGCCATGTGGTGTCATCATTTCTAGATATGTGTAGAAGTGACTGAGGCATCAGGACAGTGTTTTTTCTAAAGAGATAGTCTAATATTAAGTGTGTAGTCTTCATCTACTTAGCTGTCTAAACAAAGGCCAAATTTTTCAAGACTATTAGCTAGTTACCTCCCTCAACTGCACGATCCTATGTGTCGTGGTCTGGCCTCAGCCGGCAACAAAGAACCAGGCGGCCGCTCGCTCGACCCCCACAGCCGTGGGGAAAACGGAAGAAAAAGGCAAACCTCGTGGGCTGAGATAAAGGCAGTTGAACAGAACAGCAAAGGAAAGAGAAAAAATACAATAACAATAACATCAATAAAAGAATATACAGACGTGATTTCAGTACCGCCGCTCACCGACCAGGCCCGGACCGTCCCACCCCTCCGAGCGGCGCCTCCCTGCCCCCTCCCCCGGCAGCGCCCCCCGATAGCCCGGGCATGGCTCACAGGGGATGGAATGCCTGTGGCCCCTGCCGGCTCCTGGGGGAAATTAACCCCATCCCCGCTGGAACCAGGACACTATGCAAACACTGCATAAACTAAGGAGACTTCCATATTCATGTACACGAAGGTATACCTGCTCTATACTTTGGAAGAGGGAATTTTTTTGAGCATAGTACCTTAAGAATGAGGCAGAGACTGGTTTAGAGATAGGCATAATTTAATTACTTTCCATTGGTGTTGCATTACCTGCAAGATCACTGAATTGAACTGGTCTGTCATTCTCCCAAGAAAGGGAGAATGAAGCAGCGCATCTGACGTTCTAATACCACCACAAGAGTTTTGTGACCAAACAGTAGTCTTTCTCTTGCTGTCTAACAACTATTCTCAACCTTGAGTCACATTGTTCCAAGAATACCTTGAGTCATTAATTTAAATGAATAAGTGTCTTTTTCAGTCAAATGTCACAAATATGCAGTTGTCTGACATTAGAGTTCAATAACTGCCATATGGTACCCTTATCAAAACAGAAAGGAAGAGGGAAGGACAAATAAAGTAAATAAAAAAAATGTATTATTTAGTCATTAATGATGTATCATTGTATGAGTCAGTTACAGCTCAGCCAGAAACAATTATTTCTAATATTAACATTCAGTAAAATGGGCCCATTTCTGCTGCTTTTAATGGAGCTATGGTATCTTACTTAGGAAACTGGTATTTGTTTTGTGAAAACAGCTTGTAAAATAATACACTTCTCCGTGACTGTTAGTAGCACAAGCTTGATCCAAATTATGAAAAATTTCATTTTCCTTCACACCTAATAATGCACACTCTCAACTCTTCACCTGCACATTAACTTACCAACATAAATACACAGTTAACAGAAATGAATATTTAAAACTATAAATCAGATCAATGTGACAAGGCCCTGTGATTTAAGCAGAGCTGAACCTTAGAATTCTGCTAGGGAAGCTGTAGATTCAGGGAAAAGGTAAGAAGAAAGAAATCACTGAGATTTATTAAAGGGATATAAGAAAATTTTATTTGAAAGTCAAAGTGTGAAGCCTCAAAACGCAGTTTAGAAATCTCTCAAAAAGGGTATTTACAACGTGTTTCTCCTTTGTAGTCTTCTTTCTCAGGAATGACACACCAGTGAGACAGCATGACCTGGCAGGAATAACAAGCATTTGACAGCAGAATGCCTTAATTAGTCACAAGTGTGCTCCTCATTTAGGACTGCTTGCCACCAAGGGGATCCTCATGAAGACAGTAACACTTTAACTTCTTTATCTACCACCTGGTGACCAAGTGTCCTGGTTTCAGTTGGGATAGAATTAACTTTATTACTAGCTGCTGGTGTAGTGCTATGTTTTGGATTTGGGATGGGAATAGTGTGATAGCACACTGGTGCTTTTGATTGTTCTTAAGCACTCCAGTTTTTTTCTGCTCCTTACACCACCCCCCAGCAGGTAGGCTCGGGGAGCAGAAGAAATTGGGAGGAGACACAACCGGGACAGCTGACCCCAACTGACCAAAGAAATATTCCATACCGTATGATGTCACGCTCAGTATATAAGGCTGGGGAAAAAGAAAGAAGGCAGGGACATTTGGAGTGATGGCATTTACCTTCCCAAATAACTGTTATGTGCAATGGAGCACTGCTTTCCTGGAGGTGGCTGAACACCTGCATGCCGACTGGAAGCAGTGAATGAATTTCTTGTTTTGCTTTGCTGGTTTTCATGGCTTTTGCTTTACGTATTAAACTGTCTTTATCTCAACCCACATGTTTTTCTTCACTTTTACTCTTCTGATTCTCTCCCCCATTGCAACTGGGGTGGGAGAGAGCGAGCAGTTGCATGGTTCTAGCTGCCAGCTGGGGTTAAGACATGACACCAAGCATGCAGATAGTCTAGCAGATGGATGCATACAAAGACATGCCAAAAACCCAGTGGCCCCATCAAGTTGAAGTATCACATGCGGAGTCTGTATCCAAATACACAAAATGCAGACTTGTGATAAACTACAGCATCAACATATTTAGGATTATTACAGATTAAATTTAGCTTAATCCCTGATGCTTGGAATAATTTCGAACTATGGTTATTTAACACTCCCTAGGGAAGAGGGTAATTTCATACATTCAACACATTCAGTTGTTCATAAGAGCCTTCTGTAGATACGGAGATCTCATTTAAAAAGAAAGCTAAATGCAGAAAGTGTAAAAGACATAGGCCATTTCATATGCATAGAAATATTGTAATTCTAACAAAGATGTAACAGAGTTCAATGTAAGATCTTACAGGAAGCGAAGGTGAGTTTATTTTAAAACAAACCCATTTTTATTCACTCACACTCATATTTTCATACATACCTGCAACCATACCAGCACACATACTTTCATACATACCAGTGTATGGGATTAAGGGATTAAATGCAATTAGACTGTGATATAGGTTCATAACAGGATCATAACAATACATGATCAAAAAAGGCTAGCAGGGACAATCAGCTTATATAGACTGATATAAATTAAACAAGACTCTGCTATCACTCAAGCTAGAAAGAGAATTAGGTTGTTATGTTATTACACAGAATTTATGAAAATAAGTGACTGCACTGATGCCAAAACAAACTACATGTATCTTATAAAACAGGGATAAAGATAGCCATAGTCTGTATAGTTTCCAAAACATTCTTGGATGTATCCTGCTATGTGTATAATTTTGAAGGTCATAAAAAAGGGGAGGAAAAATAACCTCCCAACAGAAATAAGAACATGAAGTCTACTTCCAGGGGCTAATGACATTACTGATACAAATGCCAGCACTGACGCAACATACCTTTCAAGAAACTGGTGAAAGTATATACACATATACTCTTTTGGACTTTATGAAGTCAGTAGAGGAACCTGTGCAGCACAGTGCAGTTATATGACCAAAAAAAAGGAGCCTCACAGTGTTAGTCATTCAAAATGTCAACCCCTCGGCTTGTGCCCAGAGCCAATCCGTATACTTAGCACACAGGCACTATTTAATGAGTCTTCCTAGTATTCACGCTCTATGGCATTAGCTCTGTAAAACACGACCACTAGGACAAGGATGTTGAGGATTTTTGCATCGAAAAATTTTGTAGAAGAATAAAAAAGGAAATATTTTGATGTCTTAAACTGTTAGCTTGACTCCATTTGACTCCATAACATCACCATTTGTTAATGTCGTAAGCACTCATTTCCAGCAGGCTAAAAGGTTCTGCTGTTTGAATGGCTTCTACTGAAACAGAAAGTTGTAAATCTCTTGCTATAATATGTGCTATTGTATACATTTCAAGATCCTTGGCTCCTCCCTAAAGATTGTGAGCTGAATGATGAAACACCTACAATTGAGGTAGGCAGTACACCACAGAAGACAGCAGAGCAGAATAATGAACAGAGCCATTAAATACTATATTATTGGAATGCAGCTTGGCTAGGACTCATTTTGTATTCAGTACTGAACTACAGAAGTGCAAGTATTACGATATACAAATTGCTCTGAATAGCCCTTCTGTGTAAATTCAATCCATTAACACTGCCTGTAAGAGGGCTTATTATAAGCAATTTCTTTTAAAATACTAATTTCAAAGCATCTATTAGACTCTTGTTAAGCTTTGTCTATATTACTGTTGATAACCTTCCCTGGTAACTAACTATATGGGTTATTTCCTATACCACTTTCATTCTTTTGTAATTTAGTTCAAAGCATGGTCACAAGGGATGCTAGAAATGCAGCACAGCTCAGTTCTTGATCTTTTCTGAATATTTCCCAGAACTTCAGAGCCAGAAAAAAAAATCTAAATTCTGCAATGATTTCAACAAAAATTAGTGAAAACATGATTTTTACCCAAGAGTATAAATAAGCAAAATCTATTTATTCCTATCTTAACTTTTTATCCAAGCTTTTTAATAAATTGTTAGCTTCAGGCACTCAGAAGCTGGGACAATTATACTTTTCCCTTTTTCGCCTCTTTCCTTCTTTTCCCCATCCCCAATTAAAAAGGAAGATGCTGGTAACTCATGCCACAACCTTAGTCTTCAGACCTGTTAACAATGGAAACACAAACTTTTTCCAGCTTCACAAATAATGAAACTACTTTCACCTTCTGAATAGTACCATCATAGGTTGAAAGTCTGAACATGCTCTAGGTCACTTGTTTCCCTGNTTTTTCCTATTTCCTCATGGGCTTGTATTCTAGAGATTTGACAAAAATTCATTTCCAGAACTCAGTATTCTCAAGATTTCAAGTACCACTTTGACATTGTTCTTCTAGCCTGCCTGTTTTTAGGATGTGTATATTATGGATGAGGAATCTTACAAAACTGAAATCATTCACCTGTAATTTTCCCCAAAATGACCAGGGCTTTTTTAGGAACTTCCCTGTTACTTGCACCTGTTGCAAACTGTTTTTGAGAAAAACTGTAAAACACTTTCATCTATGTTTACTCAGATTTGGCGTGGTGGTATCAATCACCGTGTCACAAGAGAAGGCTAGCGCAGAACACAGAGGGATATTCCTCTTTAAGACTGTCATTTGTTTCACCCAGTAACATTGTGAAAGACAGGATTTTATCTGTGATTGTTATGTCTTTGATAGCAAAAGGTATGAGCAGGTGTGTGTGTGGGGGGGAGCTCGGCAAGAGACAAACCAGAAAGCTGTGCTCTTTCTTTGCAGAACAGGAAGGGGGAACCTGCTGCATCAGAAGCGATCGGAGGCAGTGTCATTCAGCACAGGAGGCATCATGGGGAAAACTGTTCTGTTCCTGTTCTTCCTTCTTCTTGTTCTTGTAGAGGCTGTCACTGTCCTTTATACCTTCTTATCATCTCCCTTTTTGTTTTCACTAAGTCATATTTTACATATACTAGATACATGTTTTGTTCTCCTTTCTGTGTCCGAAAACCAGTCATACCCAGTTCTCACAGCTCTATTCCTTTAGTAAATAATAACTTGGTAACTGACCATTTTCTGGTCTCATGCTTTTACTCTTGGGGCCATGTGGTAACATCCTGGGTCAGTACTCGGAAGCCCTTGTTAGGCTCCATGATTATGGTACAAGAAACAAACTAGGTGCATCAATGATTAAATTAAGACTATAATATTTTTCTTAACACAATAGTCATTAGAACTAATCTTTATCACAGTTTTTAATAAGAAACGTGATGTTAAACTCAGAAGGATTTGAAAGGTCCCCTCCCAGGCTCTCTACACTTCTAACTACTATAGCTTGTCTCTTAGCAAGAAGCATTATCTTCTGCTTAGTACTGCGTGTACTACATTGCAGAATGTATGAAGCTTGTGTATTTCACTGGCCAGTCCACACAGCTTCTTTTTGGACAAAGTAAATTCAAGTATGATTATGAAAGGGTATACCCTCAACCTCTTTCTGCATTGTATTCCTACTTCAAACTTAATGAACAGATTTGTATGTTTGCTCTTCTTCCCCCTCCCAAGACGATTATCTTGCCCTTTTTTGAGTTAGGAAAAGTTAAGCAATAGAAGTTGTGGAAGTGAAAAGAAGGGAAACTCTAGGAAGCCTAAGTAATATCCTGCTGAAAGGAGCTAAAAAAGCAAAATTCGTTTGCCCGTGTGTCTAATAAGAGGAGACCAAAAGCAGCAATCTGGAAGCCAACTACACCAAGCTGGTTTTCGGGACGAAACCTAGTTCCCATTCACTTGAGCTGCAAATTAGATGACTGAAGTTCTGTGACCAACAGAGTTCTTGCCTTAATGAACTCTACTCATGTAGAAGAGACATTAACTTGTCAGCAAGCTTCACTGAACATCTGTAATTGTTTTGAGAGAGCTTTCATGATAGAATATGTCAAAATTTATTTTTAAAAATTCAAAAACTTTCAAACCCCACCATATTTCAAAAGCTTATTTAAAATCTCACACATTTTAAAAAATCAAACAAAACTATACTGAAATAGCTTCTTTTTGTGTTAAGAGGAAGTCAAGTTTTAACACGTCTAATGGAAGAAATAGTTAATATAATGTAAATTGCTACTGATCAGAAATGAAATCTTCTTCAGTTTCTAAAATGCTACTTTTGAATCACAATGACAATAATTATAATATTCATTTTCTGTTGGATGTCCCTAGACTACCTCCAAAACTAAAAGGGCCCACATATTACAAACACCAAACTACTTCAAATTTTTCAGAAAAGATCTTGAGTTAACTCGGGGTTCCATCAGTCTCATACAAAAAACTGTAACAAAGACTATATCGCATTTATTTATGTTCTGTATCTCCAAAGGAGGAATGTTGCCCTTCATTCAGTGGTTTTCCTTTCTTCTCCACCTCTGTCTCCCAATAACTAAGGTAATAGATTATAATTTAGTCACAGCTGGGTGTTAAATAGGTGAAGATTTTCCCTATAGCTTTGTTTCACTGCACAATTGCAGTCAATGTTCTCTTATTCTGAGAGCTGTTTTGTCATAAAACCACTTAATTGACAGAGAGGAAGAAAATAATTTTTTTTTCGGATTTTCACATTTCTTATAACACTGAGGAAGTAATTTATCACTGCCAAAATTACTGAATTTAGCTATGTGTCACAACTTGTGTGATACTCTATAAATGAAAAAAATGGAGAAAGAGCTCTAGATACTCACTTTTTAATACACAGTATGTAGATTGCCCAAGAGATGAAGAATGCATTACAATGTGAAGATACATTCTTCTCCAGAATTCCCAGATATCTAAGGCAAAAAAGAATCTGAACAAGGACAATTTGAGAGAATATATAAGCACAGAAATACAAACTGGAAGAGATACTGGAAGTTATTTGCCCCTTTAACTCCGTTCAAAACCAGACTTTTTCTTTAAGTGAAGTTGACTTTCTTGAATGAGAAAATTGCACTACGAACAAAAATTGTCACCATACTTATCAAAAAAAGGAGTTTCAATCAAAGTTACTTGAACACATATATATGATATCTGCAATCTTAAGATTCCTTATGGACCTTGATTAATTTTTTTTTCAGTTCCTTGTAATGTTCAATGACGCCAAATTATATCCAGGAAGTATGTAAGATTTTAGTGTTGCTGCTTTCCAGTGGCTGAATAAGTCCCTTTACAGTGGTTGCTAAGTCAGCACTTTTTTGCCTATTGATGAAAAATATTCTATAAATATTTTCATTTTTTCTGAGCAAGTACACAGTCATCACAGAATAGGTGGCAAAGTAAACCGGATACATGACAACAGTAAATTCAGGAATTAGTTAAGTTTCAGATTAGCTGAATTTCAACTACCATAAAACATTACAAGATACAGACAGATTATTATTTTTTAAAACCAAGATTACTATATCACCTTCAGTAAAACACTGTTACAGTCTCCCTCTGGTAACTACAAAAAGATGGAGTATGTAAAACTGTTATTTCATTCAAAGTACACAGTTTCACCTCCTCTTTGTCACTTAAACATCTGCCTTCGTACATATATATAAAATATGTATAAATATGAAGGTAGACAAGGCCCATATGGCAATACAGATAATTTGTATAATGGAACCTGTGTTTGATCCAAATCTACTGGCCTCAGAAACACTTGCAATAGGTATTTAATTTTTCAGTGTTCTCACTTGTAAATTTTAATGCTGCAACTTCATGACTCATGTTACATTTAAAAAAATATTTTTGTTTTGTATTCATTTGTAAAGATTAGTACCTGAAATATGCTATTTGCCAGAGGCAACTAAGAAGGCAGCATAAACTGAAACTATTCCCAGACTGTTTAGACAAAGCACAACTCTCTCATCTGAAGTGTTCTGGTTCTCACACTAACAGGAATCAACAGCATTAGTCATGTCCCATTGTTACATATCAAGTTAGGCCCCTGAGGTATAATGAAACACACTCACATTGAAAATTAATATCCTGTGAGGAGTCATTTTAATGGAATGAATAAATAAATACAAAAACTTAATAAGAAAACCTCATTCCCATTCACCTGATCCTGCTTCTTTTCCGAACAATCTCTAAACTTTTTGTGATTTCAAGACTATACTGAAAATGCAGTAATGACAAAGATCTGTGATCAGTCTTTTTAGCATATCTTATTATATGTAATGGGGAAAAAATATCAGCTGCTTTTCAGCTGTAATCTATCAAAAACTCAAAGTTCTAATCTTCAAAACACTTTTTAAGAAGAAAACAAATCAACAACATAACATTATCCAGAAAAGGGACTGAATTCCAGCAATAGGAGAGCAAGAGAGTGATTCAGTTCCTGTTCTTTTGAAACCTAAACTAGGCAATAGTACACAAACTATTACTGAGAAGATATTTCACTGGGACTTAACCTTTTAAAAGTATAACTTAGTATAATTTAGTTTGCGTATTGCACACCTTGCCTTAACTCTTTGACTCTACCTACACACCTCAATCCCTTTTACTTTGATTATGCATTCTACCTATTTTTTGAATCCTCTGATCTCATGCTTCTACTCCAACACCGCAAAAAATCACTATATTATATTTGATTTCTTGCTCAAACATCGTCTTCCCTGTTTCCACCAGGTCTTTCACTTACTCCCTGTATTCAGGTAGTTTTAGAACTCCCCGATTTGAAGTCCCATTTGAAATCCCATTCTTCCATCTCTAACCCACTTGCTTACTCTCTTCTCCCATGGCATATGGGTGGTCTCGTTATATCAAAGAGTTTAAGGTAAAATTAAATCAGTTTACATGGGAAACGCTCATAAGAAAGCAAAAGGACTGATTAAGTCTCTTCTTTTATATTACAATTGTCCCTTCCAATATTAACATTGTCAGATATAGAAAGGTATACTACAAATTCAGTACACACTCAAAAACCTCTTTGATATATCAGTCACATCCTATACAACACGTCTCCTTTCCCTCTGTTTCCCTGTGACCAGGCCACCTTATAATAATTATTAACATGTGCTATTTTTAGCAGTTCTTTTTATTTTCTACTCAGATTGCTCAGAGCTCCAGTCTAACTCTCAACATGAGGTTGCTTTGTTTACAAATAAGGCAGATTTGTGAAGGCAGAAATCTCTTTCTTTGCTCCAAGATAGCTTGAGGTAGACTGCAGCAAGAGCCACATCTCTTCTGAGCCTTATGATGTAAACTGTTCAAGGGTCTGATATATTTTAAAAATGCATCCTACAGATACTTTGATAACACACCAAAGGCCACCTAGCTACTTGACATACATGTGTTTTTATAGCATGATGCTGAAAGTGCAGCTGCCTGTCCATTTGGGTTGGAGGACTGCGGTAGGCAGATGGAATGAGATCTGGCATAGTACTGCCCTTTAAA
>VZSZ01002345.1:0-47204 GCA_013398815.1 Ibidorhyncha struthersii | reverse complement strand
CCAAATTCAAAAGAAAATATACTGAAAGAGTAAGAAAAAAACAAGGAAAGACAGTACTTTTTTAGGCATTTGAAACCAGCCATTTTGCAGTCAGAAAAAGATACTGGTGTGCTCCTTTCAATAAGCATGACAACTATCTACTTTTGTTAAAAAACTATGCTCATGGTATTATAGTATTGGTATGGGCAAAGGAGAACTGTAGTGGGCATTGATTGACATGTGGACCAACACTAAAAAAAACCCAGACATGTTAAACAGGTTCACAGAAAGTACAGTTTAAAGCTTGGAAATGTAATGACAGCAAATGTAAATAATTAGTGAATCAAGAAAATGTAAAAGAGCACCTTGTAGCCTATATTCCCACATCTTACTTGCACAGGAATGGGGCAGAGAGGGAACTTTTCAGAATGACAGAGAATGTCCATTTGAATAATTAGGCAATCAAAAATGCAAGGCACATCACAAAGGGCACAAAGGGCTTTGAAATGTTGACGTAACCTTTATTATAAGAGAGCCTCATGGTGTCATTCTTTTGATGGTTTCCTTATCTGACAGATCTTCTCTCACATCTTTTCCCAGAAGAACTCCTTTGAACAAGTAGATGGACATGGCAACAATACAAATCACTGGATAAATTTTACCAACCTGTGCAGGTATATACATTCTGTGCACCTATGTTTGTGCCTGTTTTTTTGAACAGAGCATGCAATGAAGCAGTATGGAGCTATATGTGCACAATGAAACTAGTGTATCCTGGGTGACCAGAAGCCTTGCTTTGTATTTCAGATGTATTTTCATCAAAACACTCAAACACATATTACCTCCTTGTTTTTCATAGACAGCTTCCTTTACACATTTTATTATCTCGTGTAACTTCCAAGACAGTGAAAACCACTTTTCATTTCGAATCTTAATCATTATAGCCATGTAATACCCAAAGACCCAATCTGTTATTGCATGAAGCACTGATGATTAAAACCTGCCTTCTATCTCAACACAGCAATTCAGATCAACTTGAAAGCCAATCTGTTATTGACTTAATAATTGGAAGATGGGGTTCACTGACTATTCAGAGCCTGCTAAGAGGTTGTCACAATAATAATAGTAACAACAATACAAGGCAGATTCTCCTCACTCTCCCACGCCAGTCTTTACATCTCTTTCTTGAAAGAACAAAACTTGAAAAAAAGTAAAAGTCTCTAAAGTCCTAACAATAGCCCTTCTTTTAGAAGTAAAATATGCAATGCTTTTCATTCAGGACACTTGACAGTCACTTTGGTGCAATATTTGATTTTCTGCAATGAACAGTCTATTCAGTACTGTGATTTAAGTCCTATGTCTCTTCAAATCTTTCTTCCTCTAAACACTCAGGTTTCTAAGTCACAGGCACCCTGTAAGGCTGTAGCATATTGCAGTGTCCCACCTGAAGTGCAGTCTTCTCTGCCAACTAAGAACACTCCCCAGCTGCTCTTTTGTAGGCTTCAAAACCCAGCTTTTCTTGGTGTCCATTACAGAAGAATTATATGAGTAGTTTAAAAGATTGGATTTTAACTCCTGAAACCTCATACATTATACACAGTGATAGAAAAGTTTGAAAAACTTTGTAGACAAGTAATTTTTGGCCACAGAATCTATATATCATGGAAAACATACTGTTTCCAGAGAAGAATAAAAAAAGGAAAAGAAAACCTATACATATTAAAGTTCTATATCAGTGCAAAACTTCTGAGAAAGTATAGGTGCAAAAGTCTCAAAGTGTTGGACCTCTTCCCAAAATATATCTTTCATCTGTATCTAGTTCCAGTGCATTAACAAAGAGCACAGCTGGCATCTCTCCTGGCTCAGAATTTGTGAATACAAGCAATTCACAAGCAATTGTCTCTCTCGTCAATGAAACTCAAAACCAGGAAAACTGGCTTAAGATATAAACCGGTGTAGGATGTTGTGGTTCCTGCTGGTTTTGTTTTGAACCTAAATCATGTAATTGCCATAAACTGGAACATTTTCAGACTGTTTGCAGGGAATATTTTGAGGCAAAACAGAGCAAGCAATAACTTATGATCACTTGAATATATTCTGCCTGTGCTAAAGAAACACAGGCAACTACCTCTAATTCATCCTGTTCATTTCATTAAGTTAATTCAGCCTGGAAAAAAAGATCCCAGACAGCTCAGAGTCCTATTCCTACTCAGTCTGTTTTCTGCAGAAAAAAACACACTTGTGCTATGTTTCACATGGATATGAATCTTGCACCCAAATATGAAACCCATCAATTTTCACTATGAGTTGTGTATTTTGGTAGCTAATTTTTAAAAAGTTTTATTTCAAATAGTAAATATCTAAAGTTAAGAATGTAAATACTTCAGAGTTAGAAAACGCAATATTTACAGTCATCCCTGCAACTCATGCACTTTCCTTTTCAGACACTAATTTGTGAACTGAAACAGACCAAGAACCTGTGAGAAAAGTGTATCATAAGATGAAAATGTGTGTGTACAGGTGAACTAAACAGAAATAATACTACCAATACTGCTTGCTTACTTCTGAGTGCTTGTTTTTTCAGCATATGTAATTTATAGCCTACATAACATTTTTCAGTATAGAATATACTCTTCTGGATACAATCATAAAATATTTTCCTCATCTAACAATAATAATCTCAAATGACCATTGACCAACCATATGACCAGGCTTTGAACTCTGAATTCATTTGCAGCTTCCAGGTTGAGATACATGAGTGGTAGATCATACTAGTATACAGAACAGGATAAAATAATCTCTTCTTTTACATCACAACTGTCTAGGCCAACTGTTCTAGGTAGTCTCAGCACAGGGCAATTTTAATGCTGGAGTGGGACCTTGAGCGTTGGAATATTTGTGTTTTGCGGCCATAAACTCTGAACAGTCCCAGCTGTCTCCTCGATCACATGATGCTCCTTCCAGCTTTTTACAATTGAGTTTTCTCAGGATCCTCTTATTTATCCATGCAAACTTCCTGCTTCTTTTGTTTTAATTCCCACACATAGGAAGGGAATATTCTTGGGCTTGGATTCGATGAACGTTGAAAATCAACTAGCTTTCTCAGAGCTCTCTTCTCTGCAGGGTTGTATGCCATGGTGCTCTTCTAAGCAAATTACTGAACAGGTCAAAGTCTGCTTTCCTGAAGTTCAGGGTTGTGATCCTGCTATTTGCCTTGTTTCCTGCTCTCAGGATCCTGAGCTCCACCATCTCACATTCCCTGCAGGTGGAAGTGAACCCCTGCCCTTCACATCCCTGATCATTTCTTCCTTACCTGTACGTATCAGGTACAGCAGAGCATCTTCCCCATCAGCTCCTTGATAACCTGTGTCAGAAGTTCCTCAGAAGGCCCAAGGCCTCCAAAAGCAAGGCTTCTTCCAGCTGTCTGAAGAAGGCCTCATACACTACTTCCTAATCAGGTGGTCTTACAATTTTACACATGTTGGTCTGTCCCACTGTCATAATTTAACCCCAGCCAGCAGCTAGGACCACACAGGTGCTTGCTCACTTGTCCTCCTGCCCCCCCAGAAGGGTAGGGAGAAGTGGGAGAAAAGGAGGGAAAAGGAAAGAAACATTCCTGGGCTGAGGTAAAGACAGTTTAATAGAACAGTAACAGAAAAGGAAATTAAGAGTAATGATAATAATAATAGTAAAAAAATATACAAAATAAAGTAATGCAACACAAATCACTCTCGCCACTTGATGATTGGTTGCCCAGCACATCCCGAGCAGCAATCATGGATCCCTGCTCCCCAGCCAGCCCCCATACTGAGAATGATATCCATGGTATGGAATACTCCTTTGGCCAGCTTGTTCTGTCTGTCCTCCCTCTCAGCTTCTATGGGAAGCTGAAAAAAGTCTTTGACTAATATAAATATCACCTGGCAACAACTAAACCAATATCCATTATCAAAATTCCTTTCAAACCAAATCTGAAACACAGCAACCACTAGAAAGAAAATTAACTCTATCCCAGCTGAGACCAGGACACCTACCTGTTCTCTGCTGGCTCATCATCTGTCACGAGGGAGAGTTCCATGCATTCCACATGATCTCTCACACAAACAGCAACCTAAGTAATTTCATTTACTGTGAAAAGCAGCGCACACATACATACACATACATGGCACAAATAACTGCCTTGTTCTGCAAAAACAAAAACAACATTTTAATAAGTTCACTCATTTCAGTTTCAATGGATAAAAAGTTTATAACATAACCCATTAATAGATATTTTTGCATTCAACATACTTTCATTGGGAATCATTCCTGAAGTGAAATATCAAACAAAAAATCTTTCACTGAAGAAAAGTATTTATAACAAAGAATAAATACAAGCAACAAGTCAAAATCCCATTTTTGTAGCTAACAGTGAATATCATCTTATTTCAAAATTAATTCCATTAGCTTTAAAACTACTGCACAAATGGCTGTACGCTGAGAGCCTTTATAATGTCTGTAGCAGGTAGAACAACTTCTCTTTCTGCACCACAGAATACTATTCAAAGCTAGTTTTCCTGCTTTACTGGTTTTGACATGCAGGCTATGAAAAAGATTTGCAAGACAATATACAAAATCAGGGAACTGCAGTTATTTTAGTACCCCTAATTATAACGCAGAGTTGGAAAAGCAAGAACTGTTGACGCTTTTCTTCACAGAGCTCAACTATCTATCAGCTGAAAAAAGCCTTGTTATAGCAAAAGTCAACTGGATAATTACAAGTACCTTCAACACCACTGCATAGTAAAATATCTCATGTATATTTCATATTAAAATCTACTCAGTTATACTATTATTCTTAGTAAATCTACATAAGAAGACAAGATTTAAATTTCAAATTAAAAGACTGATCTAAAGTATGAAAATACACTGGAACTGATTTAATATATGGGAACTTGGTGAGGTCTGATGAGCAGACCATAGACTGAAAGCAATTTGCCACCATTCTTTAGATGAAATAACAAAAGGCTGTTCAATTGTACTGCCTTAACAGCTAAACATCTTCCTATTGTGGCTGCTCATAACAGCATTATCATGAGCTTTTATGTTATCTATTGCCCCAAGTGAGACTGTGTGCATCCCAAGAGATGGTACATTCTTCATGGCTGCTGAGATTAGATAGCTGCAAACTTTCTATACAGCAATGTCATTGCACAAGTCTGGCTAGCTGTTATTGAAGTTATATCAGAGCAAATCTACGGAGCATTTGAAAGCTCCATTTTTGCTGACTACTCCCTTGCCATGAATTTGGGAAGGGAGTTAGGTAGAGCACAGCTGTGGAAGTTTAAAATCGAAGTGGTTGAACAGAAATCAGAAAAAATATTAGCAAGGCTTTAAAGATAGTAAGCATTAAGACAGTATTTTCTTAGGCCGTTCTACCTAAAGAGCAATTTTGCATAATGAATTCACAACATTCAAAATCTGAAAGGGAAATATAGAATATTTACTTTATTCTACTCATAAGAACAGCTAAAAAGATACAACTGCTTATAGCTACCTTCTTTCAAAATTATCATGTTGATATTTGCCTCCTGAAATAGCTGAAAATAACCCCAGACTTTGGACACAAATGAAATAGACCGTTGTTTCTTACATATACATAATTTTCATCATAATTATCTTAAGTTGAATGAAAGTTTAATTTAAATGTATACATAAGGGCACATACAACCTGAATTACAGAGCAGAACACACACCAGTTAAAAATGCTATTTGAAATTATTCCTTGATTTTTTCCCCTAAAATAGTGTGCATCATGGACTGTTCATGCATGAGACTTTAAATTATTTTGCATTCTTATTAAAATATGAAAAAATAGGTATATTCAGAAGGTAACAGCCTAAGGAATTATTTTTTTCCTTTTTCTCTGCTTCTTGAGCCTGTAACAGAAGAATAAGATATGAAAGAAAAAATTTAAACCTATGTGAAAACAGACTCCATAACATAGCACAGAATGAAATGTATAATTGCTTAACATGAAGCCTCTCTTCAGACAATTCATTGAGAAAATCACCAGAATTTTTGTTAGTCTAAGTAAATGCCATTTATGACTGAAGAGCAAGCATACACATTAAACCATGTTTTACTGAAGCAAGACAATGCCAGCTACACAATGTAATCTGTTATGCTAGCATTGGCTACTCATCTTCTGAAGACAGCTTCCACACCTTTTGGTACAATGGTCTGTTTTAATATAGTTGGATACAGGTAATTCAGAAATAGTGGTCAGATTTCTTAGAAATGCACTCTTCCACTCAAACTATTGCTTAAGGGACAGACATCATAGAATAAATTTCAAAGTTTAATAAGCTTTATTAACTTAAAACATATTAATGGGTACACCTTCAGACAGCTCTGTAGAAATTAACACACACAAAGTACTGTTCGAATATCAAGTTTAAACTTTCAACTAGTATAAGGATTGATATCTTTTATCACAGTAACTATTTGTCCTTTGCAACTCTATGTCTACAAAAGAAACATAAGGACTCACTGGTTTTAAACAGCAAGGGCTGTGAGCAATCTCTTGAGCTTTCCAATTGACCTAGGCATGCACGAAATTCTCCCAACTTTGTCCTCACTTGCCTGTCATGTGTTCCAGGTGTTTATTTACACTGCACAAGTTTTAGGGGTTTTATAAATATGCATCACAGTGAGAGATCAAGAAAGGGAGTCACTGTCTTACTATAAAGGAATAGTAAAAGCTATTAATATTGTTTTCTTCTGTATTCAGATACTCTGAGAAAAGAAATACTGCAACGTGCACCTGCCTGAAATTCTGCAATTGCATCTCAAAATTTTCAAACACAATTAAAATGGCATAGGCTTTGTTTACGTTTTCGCAATCCATTAGCTCATGACATTGATTCAAATAAAATACATACAATACAAATGCTGCGGTAAGGGATCTCAAAATAGTTTGGATAACTCATCTACCTTCCTGGAAAGTGTGTGCATCTTCCTTAATCTGTGACATGTTTAAAACAAAATATATTGTTTCTCAGAAGGGTTCCATATAGATTTCAATTATACAGTGCTCAAAGTTTAAATGGCAATGGAAATTTGACAGAAGACTTGTGTGTGGCTGCCATTTTTGATCCTTCTCTCAGAAGGATCAAATCCCCATAAGCCTTCTTAAAGAATCATTTTCCTGAGTTGCAAAGAAGTATTTGAACATCAATAATAAAGCCAAATCTGTCACTCCAGCTGAGAACAAAGCTTTTCAAGCTTCAGAACTGCCCCAGGGACACTGTTCTTTTGAGAAGCAAATCCAAACTGGCGTTCAGGATTTCATGGCTCCTGTGGAACAGTGGCAATTGCTGTGCTTTCTTTTTCTTTTTTTTTTTTTTTTGTGTGTGTGTGTGGGGGGGTTGTGTTGTTTTTCTTTTTCCCTTGTTCCAGTAAGGATGCTGCACTTAAAAAGTAAAATTTTTGTTTATTTCCATGTCTAATCAAAAATAGGAAATCATGGGCATTCTTTTCCTCTTCCCTCTCCCATCAAAATTCAAGCTAACTCCCATTGGCTCTTTTGTGTTTGAAAAGATTTTTTTTTTAATTTTTTATTCTTTCGTAAATTAAGGCAAACAAGTTATTTTGCCTATTTAAGGAAACAAGGTGGTGTACAGATTGAAAGTAGCAAAGCCACAAGAGTAAACGTGAAGGTTGCACTTCCACCCAGAAAGAATACATAAGAATATCCAAACACTGACATTAAAAGATATAAATGTTCTTTTGCCACATGGCAAACAACAGCATGCAATAGAAAAAAAAGCAGTAACATTGTGGGTGAAGTTAATCTCTTATATGATTCTGTTGGTTTCAGTCACGTTACTGCAGGATAAAATTAAACCATCTCTTCAGCAATCACTAATGTCAATTCACTTTGACTTCTCTTTAGATTTACCCAGGAAATAAAGTCAGACAGTTTTTGTGGCATAGAAGATGTATAATAAATTAATACTTAGCCTGCATGGAAAGCATTACTGTAAATCAGACACTTTTTAAAAAAAATTAAAAATATTGAGAAGAAAACACAATGCAGTAAAGATACTTCACAGGCTGCTTACTTAGACATAACAGAAGTCTAACTGCACCTCACAGGTCCCAGCTCCCAGCCTTGGCAACTATTCCACCAGATTCAGCAGAACTTTCCTGATTTTCGTTATTCAGAGACCTCATTTCTCTCTTCACTTGTGTCTCCTCTTATTTTTATAAGGACACATTTTCTGCTACCTTCAATTGAAAGCAAGTGAAAAAGCACTATTTTACCAGTAATGAATTTTACAATGACAATAAATTTCAGCTGCAATTGATTAACAGAAGGAATGAGACAGAGTTGATGTGCAACATCTTTAAATATAAGAGTAGTTGTGATCATGTATGATCACAACCATAAAACCAGATCCAGTGTCTTCTACTGAGGCCTGAAACTTACTAAAAGGTATGAAAGAAGTCCTTTCGCCAGTCCTCCCATAGGCATTCTCCCAACCATGTAGCTGGGACACATCACCTCTCCACCTGTATACAAGCTAAATGCAGCTGCATTCTTCACTGCTCATGCTCCCAACAGCAAAAAAAAACCCCAAACCAAACATACCACAAAACAAAGTATACACCCATCAAAAAAAAAAAAGAAAAAAAACAGAAAAAAAAATTCCCACGTGGATTTTTTTTTTTATTATTAAATACTACCAATACTCTGTCTTAAAACTGAAGTTTAATTATTTTTGAAGCCTTTGCTCTCTCAGTCTTTTAATAATCTCATAATTTACTGTATGTTCTGCAGCCCTGGAGAGGCTGGCATTTGCTTTACTTCTCACTTCTGACACATATGGAGAATGCACCCTAAATGTACACCAAGTGACACGCTTCTCAGCTTTGCTTCTTGTGAGGACTAGGGCCCTAGGCATGGATCAATTACATTTCCTATTCTCAGCACATTACAATTGATTTTCTCTCAACATCTTTCTTCCAAGTAGCTCTGTCCCTCTCTTGTTGCTGGACTCTGTGCCTTTGTGCAAGCTTATGTTAGCCTGAAGGCTACTACTTAGGCTGTTTGGAGGTTCCACTTTCTTTTCTCCTCTCCTGTCTGTAGCTGTAGCTCCCATAAGAGAATAATACTCACCCTAGCCCCTCTTTTTGCAGAATTCAAGAGCACACGACAGTTCCCGTTTCTTCTGATAGCTTTATGGATTGCCAGATGCAGAGCTCTTCTACCTTTGGGCCTTAAAGATGGCTGGCTTTGTAAGGAGCTTCTCATGGATAGACTCTGCTCATAAGTGAGTGACAAGAAAAGCAAGAAAGCAACAACTAGGCTTTCCATCTTGAAATAGCATTATTGGAATATCCATGTGGTTGCCATTATGTAACCAGTGAAGAAACAGCCCATGCTCTAAAGCGTTCAAGTTTTTGTAGACTTAAATGACCTTCTGCATCAAGTTTACATGGCACAGTGCTGTCAGCAGGGGTACTGCAGATGCGGCCTGTGTGAGGAAAGGCCAGAGCTGCCCTGTGCTGGACACAGCTAGCTCCAGCTAAAAGGATGGGCCATATTACTCACATTTTATGTATCCTGAGCCTTCCAGCTGCACAGTCAGTCTAGGGATCTTCTATTTCACAAAAGAAAAGGCAACACTTCCCAGCATTTTATTCTGCAGTATTGCAGAATTTGTGGCTACAATCAACTCTATATTTTGACTGCACTTGGCAAGCTGGAATATTTTTTGATTAAAGCTTTAATTAAAGCTTTTTAATTAATTTATTCATGGAAGAAATGGTCTCTAAACAATCTATCCTTGCAATATGCAGTCATCAATCCAACTTGTAATCTGCTTAAGATGTCTCTCTATTCAACTATTCATACGTTATTCTCTGCAGATTCTGTTGACAGCCACTCTTCCTTGCAGATGAAGTTCATGAGCCCTCTTAATCTGCACATATGTTTAATATGAACTTTGAAACTTTTTATATCCTTGGGGTTACTTGTTACTGAAACATGGAGTTAACCGAGTGGACCTTCTCCAGCACAGGTGACAGGAGGGATTACAATTGCAAAACTGAGTATATACTTTTTGTTGATAGTTCTGTTCTTTACTCTTCTTCCTACAGATACCAAAGAATCTCTTTATTGTGTGTTTTCTAACAATGTTCCTACAGTTCCAAAACCATATGGTAATTCTCTGCATTTTACAGAAATTCTTACCTTCTGCACAGTGACATTTTCCTGTTACTAATGCACTCAGAAGTACCCTTCTTAAATCACTACCAGCAGTCTGCAAAAGAATGACATCCCTAAGACAGTATTCCATGATGTTGCAAATGCGGGGACTTTAATAGCCCTCCCTCTCTACTTGAACCCAGCTGAATTAGAAAGAAATGCTCGTTCTGTGAAAGAAATTTCTCAGAAGCACATCTTTTTTAGAATCCATTCTTGAACATATGCTTTCTTCGTGCCTTGTGTTTTCCCAATGAGTTATTTCTTCCATGATAAAGCTTCCAGCTGGAAGCAATTAAACATTATAGAGCTACTTCCTATCAGAAACGGGGGGTTTAAAGGTACCATAGATAAAAATAAGTGCAGCATTAAAAAATGAAATATTAACATAATACTCAGAGACTCTTTTTATATTTGAAATAAAGTTATCCTTATTTTCAGTTAACTGCCTCTCCTGAACCAGGATATGAGCATTAAGTGTGTTATGCCTTCAACCAAAAGGGATTATGATTAAACTGTTAAACCTAAAAATTTTACATTGTGTATTCTCTGCAAAGTAAGTTCTATTGAACATCAAAAATTCATTGCTCAAAATAAAAATATCAGAGACAAATACTTGACGAGGCTGTTTAAAATCAAAGCTTGAAGCATAGGAGTCAGAGATGGAAAAGGTCAGCTGCCCTGTCTATTTTCAAATGTCTCAAGCAACAAGGATTCTGTATTACTCCTTACGAGATGAGTCCATTGTCACTCAAACATTTCCTTATTAAGTGTAAGTGTAATTTTATTTTATAATCCTTTAATTATAAAACTTAGAGTCAACAAGGCAATGCCATGCATGTATAACATCTTTCTAAGAAGGACATTAGGGATCAATATTCCTTAATCCACTGCCACCCTAGAGTGATTAATTATAACCATGTCTGTGTTCTGTCAAGAGCTAGTGGTAGGTACACATATTTATCCCATTTATAAACTAAGTAAACTTAACAGACCGATGTAGAATGAAAGGCCTCATACAAGTTTAAGAGACATCTCCCACTGAGGCATAATATCCCAATAGGAAAGAAGAAAGACTTTTCAGGACAGAAGCTCACTGTTAGCCAAGTAAATTGAGCAGCTGGCTGCTTGTTTAACAAAGATGCATCTGCATACTTAAAAGAAACAATTTCAGAATAACCAGGGTCTTACAGTAGGACAGAAAAGATTAAGCTTCAGAAGGAAATGTTCTCTTGAACTTCTGAAAGACTTCACAAGGAGACTGGTAACATGTTTCATTAAATAGAAGTAACCTGAGCCCATCCTAGAAATCAGAGAAGTTAACTGAAGGCAAGTTGCAAGGGTTGTTACTAAGGATATCTGGTAGAAACACAGCCTTTTGGGCAAAACCCCTGACTGAGACTCCCAAGTAGGCTGTCTGCAACAAATGCAAACTACGGTTTAAGGTATGCACACAGACTAACTTTGGTTCTTTTAAGGATCTGGTTCAATAAAAGCAATGACATATTTCTAATTTCCTATTATCATAGCCAACATGGGACTGCGTTCCAAAAACAAGTTAAAATCAGGGATCTGCTGCAGTTAAGTGGAGATCCGAAGATTGTCATAATGCAACTGATTAGAAGAACAATAAATAGCAGATGTGAAAGTGTGGCAGTAATCTGAAGTTGATGTATCAGTTTATATGAGTCATAGTGACGGTGGAGTGCGACTATGAGAGGAGCTCACATTAAAATTCTGCCCTACTCAGGCTTTCCACAAGTCTTACCCAGGGAAGTCATAGGATGAAGAGGAAGTGAAATAAATTGTTCTGCCTGATATATTCAATTCAAAAGCTTTATGAAACCTTCTAAGAAGTCAGCTCACAACTAACTTTAAAAAAGTCAAAACCCATTGACGTGTTCACTAAAACAGTGGTCTTAGTCGTGTGCATAACAAACATCGTCCTTCAAACATTAATTAGCCAATCCACTCGATAAAGGCTGTAAGAGTCAGGTGAAGGCTGAGGTGCTGGCACATTTTACATTTACATCATAATACTTCTAGCATTTCAAGCTTCGTAGTACACATACTGCATGTTGTCATTTTAACATCAGTTTATACCACTTCTAGTTGGATCAGAAAATATTTGAGGAGCGGAACCATCTTTGCTGATATCACAGAGAAGTGCAAAAAGATTCTCAGTTGGTTCCTTTAAGCACAAATGCAACACAAGTGATAGCATCAGGTTTTTATACACTATTAATAGCTATTCACACAAGCAATTCCCCACTTGAAAAAAACCCAAGCATTTAAACTAAAAAACAGTAAATAAATGAAAATAGTAAAACTGTATTTGAAATCTTAAGTTTTTTCAGAGCAACTCAACATTTTTATTTCGCAACTCACATTTTTGAGAGCACTTTCAAAACCTCACTTTCAGTACATAAATTCAAATTTTTATCAATTTTCCTTTTAGCCTCTTTTCCCTGGATGATAAATCTAGAAATTAATGACTAACTGAAAATTTTACTGTTTTCACAATGGCAAAGGTTACCATGGTTTTACATTTCCTGATTCAAGACAGGTTGAGAATAATCGTTATACTCTTTTCCTCTTCTCTTGGCACTGCTCAAGGCCACTGTTAAAAAGATACTAGGTTACATGAGGATACGGCTTGACACCATAGAGCCATTTGAAGATTCTTCTTAGATCATTTCTCTTATTGGGAGATTGGGATGAATTATTTAAATTATTAACTGACAAAAATAGTTGGCATTTAAAAAAATTATCTTTGACTTGTTAAGGGACTATAACTGAAAGACTGGGTTTTGACTGCCAATATGCATATACAATTGTGCTGTAGAGAGCTCAATTTCTTCCCTAAGCCAGACAGAAATTTAAATCAACAAATCCGATTAGTTTCATTTCACTTTGTAACACTGTCCATTTAAAAATCACCTTCCTGTGTTGTTATACATGTCTAAATGGATACACCAAAGGACAGAATCTCTTATTACACATTGCACTGTTGAATTAAAGAAAAAATATCATCTTTCACTAGCTGAGGACTTAACATGATGTTTTTAGTGCTATAGTTTACAGGTGCACCACAAAAGTTGCATTTCATCAGATGGGAGCTTCAGCGCTTTAGGGAGCAAGTTTGATGCCTCATTACTAAGAGACATGGTGACGAAGACAGGAGGCATTAGCAAGGAGATGGACCCAAGTTAACATCATAAAACAGCTTCCAAACACTTCAGGGTTTGGACACAGAAGCGCACGGCTGCCTCCCCCATCTTTCAGACTTAACTGCAGTCATCTGACTGAGGTACCTGGATTTCATACAGGGAGTCAGGGTCCTGAAATTCAGCTATAAGACTGGGTGTTGCCAGGACAAACTCCCTTTATTGTATACGGCTTGAAATTCTTAAACTATAAACTGAGCACTTGCTTAAGATTTAGATGCACAGAGAGTGGGTAATATAACTACATGTTGAAACCAGTACTCTTAACAGTTGTGTTATTGCGAAGGGGAATAATTATGAGGTGTCATATGAACAATACATATATAGGGGACAACTTGGATGACAATGCATCTTAGATGATGTATGATTTAGATGGCATAAAATACATTAGATGATACAGTGATTCACTAGAAAAGACCACTGGGACTAGATTATCTTCTCAGCGCCAAGTGCATTAAGTCACCTAATTTCTTCATGACTCAGGGTATCCTAAGAAATAGGGTTCATTATACTGACACCCTGCATAGAGAACTTTGAAATAAGTCAGATGTAGAAAAACTCCACATTCAGTAGCTTTAGACACTTTTTTCTTCCATGATTTTTGGTCAGTTTTCTGATCTCACTTTTAGTAGACCAGAATATTCTGCAGCAAGGAACTGCACAGTTTCATTAAGCATGTTGAAAAGAAACATTTTCTTTTGTTTTGTATGTATGTTTCTCCTGATTTCATTCATGTTCTCTAATTCTCACATTCAAAGGGACAATGGGGTTGATTTTGTTTTTAACAGGGTATACACACGGAGACACATTGTCTCCAAATGTGGAGCAGATGTTCAGTGGGAAAATCTACTCTTCTGATTCAGGATGAAAGCAGATTATTTGAGTAAATGCATGAGAAATTTGCTACCATTGAAGCCTGTCTCATGGGTCTCAGCTGGACTCTGTTGTGCATGAGGGAACAGAACTCCTAGTGTAATAGTAATAATGGAAAATAACTTTATTAATGTATTTGACTCCAGAGTGAGTCCTGTATTTTAGTAAGGGTAGGTTTTAGACAGGAGAGGTGTAAATCTCTAAGCAAGCCTACAAATACTAGACCAGGGATCAGAGTTAACTCTGGAAAAACACTATGCTAATTTTCACAGACCTTGTAACACACTGACAGAATGGACTTAGACCCTCATGTACCATGAGATCTACCCTGACAATCCTTCTGTTCCAAGTTTTCTCTAGATATGGTTATCCCAGACCCAGAAATGATGCAGTCATACTATTGGCAGCAAAGCTACATGGGTAACCCCACAGAAGCTGCTAAATATAAAGGACACAAACCCCAAGATAATGAAATGAGTACTTACCCTCCAGTACTGCTCATGCCAGAACCAGCAGGATGAAGACCCTATCAGAACACAAGGTTTGTTTCAGGAGTGGCTGCTTTCAAAACAGTCACACTTGAAAGGTCATATGTGCTAAAGCTCCAAAAATTGTATTGAAGTTAGGGGAAGCCTTTAAAAATACAGAGAGAGATGCACAGGTCCCTGCTGCCAGCTGCACCAGCTGCAACCTCTAAGATGTATAGTCAAATGTAGATGTAGCATCTGGACTTTCATCTTTATCTTTTTCTTCCATTTTATCCAACATTGGAATAGGCTGCCCAGGGAGATGGTGGATTCACCGTCCAGGGAGGTGTTTAAGAAAAGGGTAGACGTGGTACTTGGGGATGTGGTTTAGAAGTGGTTTTGTCAGGTTAGGTTAATGGTTGGACTTGATGATCTTAAAGGTCCCTTCCAACCTTAACAATTCTATGATTCTATGATCTTAGCCAGCATGGTCAGTTCCAGATACTCAAGGTTATACAAGCCTAGAAAACAGACATGTCCTACATGAACAAAAATCTTCTCAGAAAGAATGCTAGCAAGAAGATTGTCAGTTCCTCAGAAGCAAATACAGTCAATTATACAGCATGGGAAAAGTAATGCAAAGGAGCTGGAGGTAGGGAGGGAAGGCTCTGATTTTCTGAAGTAACCCAAACCACAGTGGAAGCACACCATATAATGCAGATTAGTAAACGGTAGCTTACATTAAAGACAATGGGATTTCATACATGCAGTGACTGTTTTTGCACCTAATTATGGATTTAAAGTATGCGTACTTTGATATAAAAGCACCTTCTGAGGGCAACAGTTTAGCAGGTAAGGGAAATCCACTTGATGCATCAAAAGCTTGCTAACTGAGCCATATACAGTGAGAACACAGAAACAGTTGAGGAAAAATACATCTGGCATTCCTCCCTAAGCAAAGCCAAGGTCCAAGGTACTGCACAGATCCTGTTGTGCCCGGTAACCTGACACAACACTTGCAATCACTTGTGCTGTATTACTGGGGACTGCATTGGGCGGTTACATCCACCTGCAGATACTGAAACAAACTAAGTACTACAGTTAAAGAAGAGCTAATATGTTATTATTTTTGTCTCCTCAGATACTGGAAAGGTTTTCAATTAGTTTACTTTCCATCTATGGTAAGACTGTGAACAATTACACCCACTGTGTAAAGTCATAGCAAATTGAGAAGTTAAACTCAATTTCTCGGTTTCTTAAAGCTTGAGATTCTGACTTCAGTTTTAGTAACATAAATTTTCATTATTGGTACCTGTAACAATGAAATAGAATAGCATAGGTAGATCCAAAATCTACTGAAACTGTTGTAGTAGGAAATAACATCTATAATTGGAATAACTTAAAAAAAAAAACCCTGTTAACACTTAGCATTACACTTAATCTATAAAAGTAATATTGGAAATCTGTTTTTCATTAAGGTTTTTCACATGTTCAACTGCACATACTTAGAAATGTTTCTGACTGCTGTGCATGTACAATCTTTATGTATGAATTATAGTTCATATAGTTTACTCAACTGTGTTGAGTAAAGGTTCTGAAGTTTTCTAATCTGGTTTTTCATGTTTCAAAACTGTATTGGGCAGGAAAGAAAATTGTACCTTCTGCAAATTATAGCTTCTGAATTAAGTGCTGAAAATTCCCCTGTATGGAGCTTAAACATTAAAATTCCACTTTAACTTCCACCATCTTGCACACATGTACATAGAAATTAATATTAAAGATAATTTTTCATTATTAGAAGCTAAAATTGATAACTGGTGATATCAAATAACTTTGGGGTTATAATATCTTTATTTCATTAAGGAAGGACTGTATTAGGTGTCTGGAAGTTCCAATATACATTTAAAACTAGTATACTAGAACCACAGGTACAAACTATCCAACATGCAGCACTTTCTCCTCTTGCCCCATTGCACCTGATATCATCATTTGACAGCTTATATCTTTATCACACAGTTCTCCACCCACAAGGTACTTCAGTCTTCCCTTTCATACACATTCAATTTCCTGTATTCAGCGGCTTGCAAAACCATGGAACTTCAAACTGTGCTCCACCAGGAAAATGAGATCTTTCTCTGGCTCAGAGTGAATTTGGAGTGAAGCAAATCTAGAAATTCATATGACATTTCACTCACTGTCGTTTCAAGAATTTGCACATTACTGAATGAGGTTACAGTTCCAGACTTAGACTGGGACTTCTGTGCAAGCTGATCTTGACTATTTCTTTCAGGTGTCCAATTAACCTTAAGAAGCTCTTAAGTTCAAAGACAGATGAGGCATGACTGCAGAATTTTTAACTATACCCTTTTCTAGAAGTGTCCTTATAAAACAACCATGCCAAAGTTTTCATCCCAAAGTTTTTTTAATAAGGTGTCAGGAAGAACAGGTATAGGTATGTGATTTAAATTTTGTTGCTGCAGTTTACAAAAGACATAATAAATGAAATTTATGACCTAGAGATAGCAAAGGGGGCAGAAAGTCTTGGGTACCTGCTGTCAGGCTTCTAAAAATCCATGGGGAAAACCCAGCAGAATGCTGGTGTTTTTTCCATTCACAGAGAAAAGAGTTTTCTCCAGGTTTTAAGGGTATGGAGTTCAAACTTCCAATACTGCAAAAAAATGCACTCCAAAATGATGACACAGCCCAAGAGATCATGTTGCTATTTAACATACTGATAACCCCTGGTAAAATGTAAAGACAGCAGGTGTGGGGCTGATACTCTGGTGTCAATGTCTACACTGCAGACACCTGCCCAGACTACTTTGCAGGCATATGTTCAGTGAACAAATCACATAATTAAGTAAATGCCCCTGCCCCCCAAGAGATAAATTGCTCTAAAATTGTTTGTATATGCAGATCCTATAAACACAGTCCAGACACTTCAGAGGTGAAAGTCTATGTTACACGTATCTAAAGTTCATGCTTCTTGGAAGGAAAACATGGCAAGACTAACCCTCCAACAAACCTCATGTCCACAACAAAATAAAAGATTTGAACTAAGGTTGACTGGAAAGAACAGGATACCAACAGCACAGTTTCTCTGTATTGCTGGCAAAGAGCTACAACAGACTGAAATTGTGATTGCCTGTGCTGAATACACTGGTAAAGCTATCCTTTATTGTCCCCTAACTTCCAAAAGTACAGAGTCCTGGTACAGGCAAAGAGTACCTCGCCACACCTCTGGTGGTAAGAACCTACTGCTAGTGTGATTGATGCATTCATAGCCTAAAAGCCCACTGTCTTTAGTATAGGAAAGCATCACTAATCATTGATTTGACTTGTAAAGTTAACTTTGTACCACTGAAATCAGCAGTGCTTATGTATGGAGAGCATTTATTGATCCTGTTTCAAATTTTCCTTCCCCTCTACCCGCCCTTGCTGGTAACAAGGTAGCCTTGTTACCATGCCACACTCCTCTCTCGTTTTCAATATCTTCTTTTTTTCCCCAGAGGAAGCTGTGGGCAGTTAAATTGCAGGAAACCCTGTGCCAGCAGCCCTCCCCCAGGGCTTTGGTTCCCAATGTATAACCCCTTTAATCAGTTCAGCCCTGAGAACTTGTGTAGCAGCAGAGTGGGTATCTAGCATGGGGTCAGGAGAGAGGGGGAATTCTCTCTTCTCTTTCCTTGTCTCCCCTACAGGTATGCCTGGCCTTCTGCCAAAACCTGCCAAAGAGACCAAGCACCTGGGCTCAGTCAGGTCACAAAAGAGACCTGGAAACAGACAGAACTATGACCAGAGACTGAAACCACATTGCTGCAGCCCTAGGTCTTTTACGTGGTTTCTACCTCTTCTCACACTGCTTCAGGGGCTGTGTCATTTTCTGTCCCTCAGGTTTTGGTGTAACACTGTCAGCAGCTCTGCTGCCTCCTCTCCATACCAAAGTTTGCCCAGTTGGACGTGCTGCCTGACAGCAAGACCAAAGTCAGAGCTTTTTCTTCCCTTTCCTCAGGTTTCCAATAAACCACACACACACACACAAATATAAAATATGCAGACTTTACACAATATACTGCCAGGACTGTGAAATCCATCCTATCCCCTTCCACTCACCCACCTCCACCTAGTGTCTAACCTTTGACTCTGTGTTATGCCCAGCCTTCCAGTGATCCTTCATCCAGAGGACCTGCAAGTGTGCAGGCACGCATGTGGGGAGGGTAAGAAGAGGGAACTACAGCAAACTACTGACTTCTTGAGCCCTTCACAAGAAGAGTGGGATATTCATGGAGAGTGTTTCTTCTTCCTCCTTCTTGCTGGGAGAGGAAGGATGTTGAAGTTTTCTCCCTTCTTTGTCCTGGCTGCTAGCTAGCTTTCCCTCCCACCAGCATTCCTCAGTGTGGTCCAGTCCCTCTTTGGACCACCAGCACAGTGGCAAGCACCTTACACTGTAACCCTTCCGGCTTCTGCAGATTTACTGGCTTCTAATACATCTTTCCTAAAGTACAGGTATTGTTGGTTTTTTTAATCCATTCTTTTATTCACACCCTATGGTACTGTTGAATTTGGTTTTATGCATTTATATGATATGATGTATACGATCATTTATATTGATCCTTAGGGCAGCAAGGAGGGTGTGCAGCAAGCTTACTCCCCTGGACTTCAGGAGATCAGACTTTGGCCTCTTGAGGATCTGTCTGGTAGGGTTCCATGGGATACTGGAGGGGAGAGCGGCCAAAGGAAGCTGGTGAGGAGCGATGTATCCCAATAAAGAAGTTAGGCAAAAAAGCCAAAAGACCTGCATGGATGAACATGCATGGAGCTCCTGGACACACTCAAAAGCAAAAAGGAGGCCTACAGAGGGTGGAAGAAAGGACAGGTACCCTGGGAGGAATACAGAGAAACTGTCCGAGCAGCCAGGGATCAGGTTAAGAAAGCTAAAGCCCAGACGTGTGCTTGCAGCCCAGAAAGCCAACCGCATCCTGGGTTGCATCAAAAGAAGCATGGCCAGCAGCTTGAGGGAAGTGATTCTACCCATATACTCTGCTCTTGTGAGACCCAACCCGGAGAACTGCATCCAGCTTTGGAATCCTCAGCACAAGAAGGACATGAACCTGTTGGAGCGGGACCAGAGAAGGGCCACAAAGATGATCAGAGGATTGAAGCACCTCTCCTATGAAGACAGGCTGATAGAGTTGGGGTTGTTCAGCCTGGAGAAGGGAAGGCTCTGGGGAGACCTTATAGCAGCCTTCCAGTATCTGAAGGTGGCCTACAAAAAAGCTGGAGAGGGACTTTTTATAAGGGCATGTAGTGACAGGACAAGAAGTAATGGCTTCAAACTGGAAGAGGATAGACTTAGATTAGCTATCAGGAAGAAATATTTTTCAGTCTGAGGGTGGTGAGGCACTGGAACAGGTTGCCCAGAGAAGTTGTAGATGCCCCATCCCTGGAGGTGTTCAAGGCCAGGTTGTATGGGGCTTTGAGCAACCTGTTCTAGTGGGAGGTGCCCCTGCCCATGGCAGCAGAGTTGGAACTAGATGATCTTCAAGGTCCCTTCCAACCCAAACCATTCTGATTCTATGATTCTCTACATAAAGATTATTGAATTTAATCATTGTCTCCTCAACTCAAAACTCACCATACCATAAGAAGAAATAATTCTGTTAATATTCTTGGATTGGAGAAGTACTAAAGAACAAAGTACAAAAGAGTTGTTTTCAGAACAAGAATACTTGAAGCACATATTTTTTTATTTCCTTAAATCATACTGTTATGAATAACAGTTCTGTTTCTATACACAATGATTTTCATGGAGTTATTGTACATGTAAGTGATCCTCATAATTCTCAACTGAAC
The DNA here is from genome assembly GCA_013398815.1 of Ibidorhyncha struthersii. Classification (NCBI taxonomy): domain Eukaryota; kingdom Metazoa; phylum Chordata; class Aves; order Charadriiformes; family Charadriidae; genus Ibidorhyncha; species Ibidorhyncha struthersii. Next base: position 26,556 of record VZSZ01002345.1, on the reverse strand, counting down.
TGGAACCCAACTAAAGTATGGTAGAATGAAGCAAATAGATCCTCACAAACTAGTAGAAATTATTCCTTATAATTTACAATTTGTATGCAGTCAACAACAAAAATAAATACTTATTTATCAAATTTGATTAGATGTCTCAATCTGTAATTAAAGGTAAGTGTTTTGGATTTTAAATTTGTACTCTTGTTAATTTTAAGAACCATCCATCAAGGAGGATATAACCTGGCTTGTGAACTTTAAGTACTCTCCAGGGTCTTCACAGAAATAAGAAACTTCTGCTTGGGATTGTGTATCAGATCACCCCTCCCATCCACCTGCTTCAGAGTGCATGGGCATGCATGCTTAATTTGAGTGTCAAACCACAATAATTTTTTGTGGCTTAAGCCCAGTGGGCAGCTCAGCCCCAGACAGCTGCTTACTCACTCCCCCTACAATGGAATGGGAGAGAAGGGGAAGGGTAACAGTAAGAAAACTTGTGGGCTGAGATAAAGACAGTTTAATAGGGAAAGCTAAAGCTGCATGTGCAAGCAAAGCAAAATGAGGCATTCATTCACTGCTTCCCATTAGCAGGCAGATGTTCAGCCATCCCCAGGAAAGTAGGGCTCCATCATGTGTAACGGTTACTTGGGAAGACAAACACCATAACTCCAAACATCCCCCCCCTCCCCCAGTTTTTATTGCTGAGCATATCATATGGTGTGGGATATCCCTCTGGTCAGTTCAGGCCAGCTGTCCCAGCTGTGTCCCCTCCCAGCTTCTTGTGCACCCCCAGCCTACTCACTGGTGGGGCAGCATGAGAAACAGAAAAGTACTGTTCAGCAATAGCTAGAACATCGCTGTGTTATCAACGTTGTTTTGGTCACAAATCCAAAAAATAGCACCATATGAGCTGCTATGAAGAAAATTAACTCTATCCCAACCAAAAACAGTAAAGCATGAGATGAAGTTATACTGCCACAGACTGCCTGGTAATTTACAGGACCTGCAGGAGACCTAGGATCTTGAACAGCCTCCAGAAGCCCAGCTGGATACTGTTGGCATCTCGTATGATGCTAGGTATGTATAATGAGGCAACAAATTTGTTACAGGCCCTTAACCACTGCAGTTTACAGCACACCACTCTATCCTGTTCAGGAGTTGATTCTTAACAACCACAGAATACATACCTGGGATGAGTGCTCAGAAAAACCAAGGTAAGTCCCACCCTACAACTGCAACAGCATTTGCCAGACTGGAATTGTAACTGGAACAGTTTATTAGAAATAATTGCATGTATTTTGCTCCTTGGTTCAAAGAGTGTTAACTTTCATTAACATTTTTGCAAGTGGTTTTAGTTACAAGAGCATTTGTGTAAACAGTGACATTAAAAATGTAATGTGAAATTCACTCAGCTTGATGCAAAGCAATTTTAAAAAACCTTCATAACAGCCATTAACTTAGATTTTTAATTGTGCAGAAAGCTTCTTTTCTGCAGAGATAATTATACAGAGTTATTTTGACAAGTACTAATATGATTGAAAGCCAACTCTCAGATCTGCAACCAGATTTTTGCATTGTTTTGATGTAAGTCACATCACTGTAGAACTCTGTACAGAATTAGCAGCTTTACTTTGTTATGCTTACCTCATCACATCTATATTGCGGAAAACTGACTGTGTCAACACAACGGCAATTAAATGACTATATTCACTTTAGAACTGAAAGCAATATAGCTACTTCAGGACAGCACTCAAAGTCCAGAGGAATAAGCAGGACTCCTTAGCCACGCCGATATGATGTACTATTTCTGGAATTTAATCTAACATCCACTTTGTTGCCCTGCGCTATGTGAATGTACGCACACACTGGACACTAGTTCAGATAGCTTTACATCATATTCAATTCCTCAGCTGCAACTCCAGGTTATCCAAACAACATTGATCAACTCAACTTGGGTAACTGGAAATACTGACAGATATAGTGAACTGACACACAGCAAATACACCCTCCAAGTTAAAAAATACAGCAAACCAGTTTTTAAAATAGGCCTTATTTAAAAAGAAATGAAGTGAACTACTATGATGAATAGAACTGAGTTGCTTTGTCAGTTCAAAAAGACAACTATGGCAGATGTCACTAAATCATTACCATTTATAATGATACACCATTTTATATATGTATGCATACCTGTCTGTGTACATGTATGTATAGCTAGAATACAGATCAAAGCACAAATGTTCCATGAACAACACTTAAAGTCATGATCATAAAGGCTTGGCATCAGAAGTTACCATAAGCTCATTTCAGAATTTCTGCAAAATAAGATTTGTTGAATTGACTGTCACGGAAGTAACAAGTTTCAGGTATAATAAAGAATAGCATTGGTCCCCAAGCCAAGTCAATCTGCTTACACCTTAACTATTAACACCATTCATCCACACAGAGAAGGCATTTAGAGCCATGCCCTGGAGCATACCAACTGTAAACCAGAGTTCGGTGTCCTCCACAAACTTGATTAAGTTGCATTCTCTTGCTTTGTCCAGCTTATTGATCAAAACATGGAACAGGATAGGCCTCAAGGTAAACCCCTGAGGAACTCCACTTGCAAGTGGCTTCCAGGTAGAATACAAACTGTTAACGCCTTTCCATTGGGCGCAACCATCCAGCCAGCACTCTAGCAAGCTATTAGTCCACCCACCTAGACTGTAATATCCCACTTTGAATACAGCAGTGCTCTGGTCAACAGGGTCAAAAGCCTTCCTAGTCATGGCAGAAAATAATCACTGCTCTCCCTACATCCATAAACCCAGTGGCAAAGAGTAATCTTTTCATAAAGGCCAGTCAGGTTAGTCAAGCTTGATTTACCCTTCATGCTGGCCATTCCCCACGACCTTCACATAGCCAGTACGTGTTCCATTCACGCCATGGTATTACCAGGGAGTGAAGTGTGGTTGACCAGCCTCTACCTGCAGTTCCACCAATAGTCCCACTTACCCTTTGAGATGAGTCTGTCTATCTGTCTGTCTCAAGTCATCAAGGATGTCTCCTGGCTTCCATGACCATCCTAAGATAACAGCGCAGCTTCACAGTGATATCAGCCAGTTCTGTCAGTCCCTCTCACAGCAAGAGAGTTAACAGTCTCAGGCCCTCTGCAGCGTCCCTGCAATGCCACAAATCCAGGTCTTAAATGCATGGCAAGAAGTAAACTTTCTATAACAGGACATCTGGTCAGCAGCTAAGTGCTTCCATTTCCAGCAGAAGGGGATCTCCATCTTGGTGCTAGTGCTCTGTTCAGGCCCAGCTTTCTTACCATGCACAGAGGTGAGACTGACTGGCCTGTATGTCCCCATGGTTTTCCTTCCCCCCCCTTTTTTAAAAGTGGGTGTTATGTTTCCCCTTTTCTAGTCAGCAGGAACTTTGCCGGACTGCCATGGCTTTTCAGATACAATGAACAGTGTCTTAGCAACTTCATCCACCAGTTCCCTCAGGACCCACAGATGTATCTCATCAGGTCCCATGGACTTGCACACCTTCAGGTTCCTTAGATAGTCTTAAACCTGGTCTTCTCTTACAGTGGGTAATATCTCGTTCTCCTGGTCCCTGCCTTAGCCTTCAGTGAATTGGGTGGTGTGGCTAGAGCCCTTGCTGGTAAAGACCAAGGTAAAAAAACTCATTGAACACCTCAGCCTGTATCTCTATATCTCAGGTAACCAGGTCTTCCATTTCCTTTTGGAAAGGGCCCACATTTTCCCTAGTATTCCTTTTGTCACCGACATATCTACAGAAGCCTTTCTTGTTGCCCCTGACATCCCTGGCCAGATTTAACTCTATCTGGGCTTTAGCCTTCCTAATCTGATCCCTGGCCACTTGGACAATTTCTCTGTTTTCCTCCCAGGCCACCCATCCTTGCTTCCACCTAGGCTTACTTTTTGTGTTAGAGATTGTCCAGGAGCTCCTTGTTCATCCACACAGGCCTCCTCACATTTTAGCCCAACTTCTTCCTTGTTGGGATGCATCACCACCACTCACTTCCCACAAGTGAAACTACTGCTGCATCCACCAGGCAGCCCCAGCTGCTCCAGATCCAAAGAGCAGCCACCTCCTCAGGAGCTTCATCTGGGCTATAGCCTCTAATGTGCCCAGGTATTATCCCCAGGAACCAAGTCCTGTGGGGTATCAACATCTACACTTCCACATAGCCTAGAGCAGACTTCAGGCACTGCTGTCTGCTGAAGTCTCTGAATACCAGCAACCATCTCACTCACACCAAGATCATCCAAATGCTCACCAACCCCCCACCCTGCAGGCCCCTTTTATAGAGCAACCACCAATCAGACAACAGCTAAAAAATCAAAGACCCACCAATCAGAAAGGAGATAACATATGCAATGCACTGCAGCAGCTACTGGAAGGAATCAGAAGGACCTGAAAGTACCTTTATTAAAAAAAACAAAAGTTAGACCCAAAAAATAAATTACCTAACTAACCACCCACCCTAAAAACAACTGCTAGAAGGTGATGAGGAATAAAAAGCTACTGAAAAATCAAAATAAATTTAAAAAGCCAAACAAAAAGAACCCAGAATTCTACTGCATGGTTAAAGCTCAGCTTTGTCCCATATCCATAATTTCTGAAATAATAACAAGCACACTCAAGTGTAAGTAAGTTATTTCTTCATTTTGACCTCAGTCCCATGGCTTTTTGTTGCTCATTTTTAGTTTGCACCAGTTAGAGTAGCCTCATCAGATAATAACAGCACAGGTCCAGTTGGGTTAAAATACTTTAAGACATCACGTAATTTAGGATGTGTTTGTCTTTTACTGAATGTATACCCTGATATCTTTCTTATAATTTTAATGGTTTCTATGGTGGTAAGAAGATTTTGTAGAAATTAGTCACGTATTCTGAGCACGTGGTTTGGTACTTATTCAATATAACTAATTTTGTACTTTGTTGTTTTCCTAAAGCTGACTTGAAGCAACATTATTATTAACTCTTTGTGTGGGTTTTGGCTGGGATAGAGTTAATATTCTTCATAGTAGCTGGTATCGTATTAGTATGGTGTTGTGTTTTGGATTTCTGCTGGAAATGGTGTTGATAACACAGGGATGGTTTAGTTATTGCAAAACAGTGTTTAGACAGAGTCAAGGCCTTTTCTGCTCCTCACACTGCCTGCCAGGCTGGGGATGCATGAGGAGTTGGGAGGGGACTCAGCCTGGACAGCTGACCTCGGCTGACCAAAGGGATATTCCATGCCATATGACATCATGCTCAGCATATAAAGCTGGGGGAAGAAGAAGGAAAGGGAGGATGTTTGGACTTACGGCATTTGTCTTCCCAAGTAACTGTTACATGTGATGGAGCCCTGCTTCCCTGGAGATGGCTGAATACATCCTGCCAATGCAAAGTGGTGAATGAATTCCTTGTTTTGCTTTGCTTGCATGTGTGGCTTTTGCTCTCCCTATTAAGCTGTCTTTATCTCAACCCACAAGTTTTCTCACTGTTACCCCTCCCCTTCTCTCCCCCATCCCACCAGGGGTGAGTGAGCAAGCTGCTGAGTGGTGCTTAGTTGTCGACTGAAGTTAAACCACAACATTCTTCTTCAAACAAGTTTTAAATATGAAAGGCAAAAGTCCCAATATTTAAAGACCTGCTGTGAACAAGCTATGAATATGTTCCACATTTTTTCCACAGAGCAGATTAAACAATAGTCTATTTCTTATATTCACACTTGAACCTGCACTGATTTTAGTTTTATATTTTCAGTTTAAGTAACAGTAATTATTCAAGGTTGAAAATTCTTGCTGCAGTTTACCATGAGATTTATCCGGATCAAAGTTTGTAGTAGTCTGTGAAGACATATGTACTCTTTCAGTTTCCTCTGGGATAAAAATATTCAAGACAAACGCTCTCTTTCTCACACATTGAAATAATTTGTAATGAAATACTGCTTTCTGTCTAGACAGCATTGCAGAGTAATTGCCAATCACAGTTTCTGAAAAATTGTACCATTTTATAGTTGTCTATGATATTAAGACAACTCTGCATAATTGAAAAGCTAATTCTAATGTAATTTGAATTGTCTATCTGAACTACAGCTGGGAAAAAATCACTAGTTACAGTGAGCAAAGAATATGATGAATTTTTATCATCTGTTTTTCTTTCCCCAAATTGGACCTTCATCTGGAGTCCACAAAAAATACTTAAATCTGAAATTTGTGGGTTTTTTTCTGGTATTTTTGTATATCAACCTGTGTCAATTTCCAGTGAGCTTAAAAACATTTTTTTTGTACGCCACATTTGTATACATACATAAAAATGCTCAGAAGTCCTATAATTTTCCTTCTCTTGCTTTTAGAGTAGAACTGGTCACTATGGGTTGGAATTTCACTTATCCAGGTGAATTTTCAGAAATTTCATGAGTGTAGGTTATAGGGCTAGTATCAAGCAAAATGATAAATTCAGTTTTGAGATTATGATTTGTTCAGACAGTAGAAAATACAAAAATACAGAAAGCTGCCATTCGTTGGTGTGATATTGTTAGCCTTGTTTGCTAGTAAGGGCTCATGTAAATTGCTGCTGGTGGTGCAGTCTTACTGATGCTATTACTGAGTCAGTACCTACTGCAACAGAATCTACTTGGCATCTTGACAACAGTTTCTTGGTCACTCATGTCAGCAAAGTCGCTAGAGCCACATAGCCCTTCATCATTGCCCAGTTATCACAGAGGAAAACGATTTTTTTCTTTTGCTTGCTATCAGGAATCTTACTGACATTGTCTGCTGCTGAGTGAATACAGCTACCAGCACCCTTTTATGTATGCAGGATGGGGTGACGCACTTACCCATGCTGTTGTTTGAAAACAAAAATTCAACCTTCCAAATGATCTTCTCTCCCTTTCTGAGTTTATCCCTTCAAGCATTGTATGGGAACTGACCTACCCTTTCTAAAACAACTGCCAGACTTTCTTTCACTCAGTATTTGGAGTGACTTACAACCCAAAGGAATTTTCTGACCTTTCTAATTGTTCATCCGAATCTGATAGTCTATAGCAAAGGTCTGCTAAGGCAGACACACAGGAAATCCTAATCTATTTTTGCCTGGAAGGACTTTCTGAAAGCTGCCAGAGGGAAGTATAGATGCCACTGGAATGCATTAGCTTATGTGCCATTCACAACTGAAATATAAATCCAGTTTAGGCAATAGCTTTGTATCTGTAGTTATCTTGAAACAAACTCCTTTTTGCCTCTTTCTTCCTCTGTAGTTTAGGAGACACTCAGTTTCTTCAGAGGTGCAAACTCTCAGGGCAGGGGATGTCTCTGAGTATGATTAGATAAACATGAAACAGTTTTCATCATTAATTAAGACTTCCACTCATTGCCTTAATTTAAGTAATTATGCATACACACCTACAGATACAAAGAATCAGTACTGCATTGGCATAAATTGGATAGCCAAAAACTTCAGCCACTTCAGTATAAAGTGCTACAGAACCCTAAAAATAGTTCTTATTCAAAATTTTAATCCAATTTCCATTTTGTAATGTTAATGTACTAAAACATTCAGTTTGTTAATATTACAGCGTCTTTGAAAGTAGTTCTCACTCAGCTAACACCATCTGTTTATACCCAAATATTTTCATTCCATTCAGCCAAGTTGAAAGTATCAGTAAAAACAGTCTGTGTACAGAGAAGAAATGTGCTGATACACATACATATTAACACAAGAGCCATTTTTAATACTGTTTTTACTCTGTAGCCAAAAATTGAGCTGTTGCTTTTGATATTCAGCAGAGGGAAAATTGAAAAAATCTTGTGAACATCTGGAACTGGGATCAAAGCCAAAGGCAGAACTTCCATTTATTTCCACATATAAGCATCAAGACCCTGATTCAATTCACTTTAAAATAAATGATTGAGAAAGTAGAGAATAATTACTACATCATAGATATAACATCCATCTCCTTTGTAAAAGCAACACTTATGTTTCTGAGCTCACCTTCTGTGAACTGAAAAGAAGGAGTCATTTGGTTGGGTCCTTTCTTTTCCTGTTTATCCCAATGTAGTTTTTTATCCTCTGCAATCCTATCTTACCAAAAAAAACCCATCAAAACCAACCTTCATTGTTTGTAGAACTGTGTATTCTTCTCTGACATTTAAAAAATACTGTTCCAGGTGGTCCCCATTCACTGTTCAGCTTCTGCCACTGACCCCAACTATCTGCTTTTTTGGCCAGTCATGTTTCTTATGAAGTAATACACACACAAAAAAACCCCGACCTAAAACAAGAAGGATGTCTCCAGGAAAATAAAAACTATACTGGCATTTAAATCTTCAATTTTTCTTTGGCAAGGGAAGCATTTATGAATGTTTCTTTAAAACTATTTACATCAAGAGTCTTAATATATCACTGAGGGAAGGATCAGAACCTCACTCTGGAACTATATAGGCTCCACTAAAGTCTTTTCACATGGCTTTATTGTCTGTATTGATTTCTGGTCTCAGTTGCATTCAGCCTAGAAGACAAATAGCCTCAGTAATACGCAGTTCTTTACATCAGCTGCCCTTTTACAAAGTCTCTTTCCCAGCTGGAACCAGGAAAATTATTTCACCTGCAGTTCACACAGAGGAACCTATGCAGATGCAGCTAGTAGGAACAGAAACAAAAAGAACAGAAACATAAGAATTTATAGCCTGCCTTGTCAAAAAAGTGTGTGTTGTGACTAGGCGATTTTTAGAGAAATGGTTCAGGATTTATAGGCTAGTTGGTGTTGGAGTGTTCCTGTTAAATGTCTTTCTTTTACTTATGTTCTGTCGAGTTGGTGACAATAAGGGAAAACGAAGTGAAATAATTTGTCCACTGTTGTAGCCCTGATCACCAGGGCTGTAACTGTAACTGAAGCTCACCAGTTACATTCCATGAAACCAAGCATTCTTATACTTTTACTCCCATAAATTGGCTTTTCTATCAGTTTTAGGCTCAGTGGTTTCTACTAAGTTCAGTGAGAATATATCTGTTCAATTTAATGAGCATTGGATTATCTTGCTCTTGTATGTACTAAATTTGTATTTCAGTGTTGAAAATGCTGACACTAAGAAAAAAACAAACTTTCAGTTCAAAATTAAAACAACCTCATTTGAATATGCCATCACTACTCAAAAAGGGATAATTTTGCTCCAGTGTTACACATGGCTTTCTTTTAGCATCTGTAAATCAGAAAGGTGTTTCCAGTGATACGGCTTTGTCGTAAAGCATGACCACGTGAGCAAGTCAGATCAACTAACTACTCAGGTTAATATACACTCATTCAGGTGTATATTAACATGATAGTCGCATATGATAAGAACCCAAAAAACTGTAATTATTTGTGTTGTCAGATAAAAATACCTTTCATTTCTCACTAATTATGATTTTATAAGTAGAAAGAAATAGTAGTTCTGTGTGTCTAAAGATGGCATGAGTCAATGCTGTAAGTTTTTGAGGAAAACAAACTAGATCTACCAAGTGCTTTGGAAAGAAATTCTCTCCTAAGATAAAAACCCCACACTTAAACACACATTTACTTATATGTATATCTGTATGTGTACATACATAAATACACCCCTGCTGAACACCTAGCAGGAACATGAAAACTAATAGTGACTTTTTGTGATATTCTTTTTCTAGTTTTCATACATATGAGTAAACAGATGGAAGTGTTTCTACTGGGAGTTTAATATGCTGATAGCAAGGGCTATGAAGAAGTATATAGCAGTTTCCCAGGTTCCAGCTGATAACCAGATGACGTTTTTCAGATGCATACAATGCGCTTCAAGAGGCAAAGGTATCAAATTAAAAAAAAAGCTACAAAGTAACAGGGCATAGAAAATGTGACTGTTCTCAACAATGCATTGCTATTTATTGACTGACTCACCAAACGTGCAGCAACAATTTATTGAGTGGTTTGGAGACCAGAATAATTTCCAGGCAATACTTTGGTTTCAAACCAATTTTCTTCCCCAAAAGGTTTTTTTTGAAGTGTCACTCTGAATTCCTGTGTCACTGCTTGAAGATATTTTAAAATACATTTCCATGTGACCAGAAACTAAAGGGGCAATATAGCCAAAAATGTAGCTTGACATCTGCCATTTATAAACAGAGGTATTGAGGTATCCTTGTCTATACCATGGTTCAAACCCAAAACAAGAAAAGATCGTAATGCAGCTTTGACCTAAGACATCAAAGGGATAAACCCAGGCTTGCTAGAGATAAGTCTGGGGATGATGCGCCGATGTTTAAGGGTCAGTGGCCTAGTGAGGTCCTTCAGTCTGCTGTCTCAGTGGATGTAGGAGATGGAGATCCATGCGGCAGCAAAGACACAAGGGTTATTGATGTGATAGAAACAACAAAAGCTCCTGAGAATGGTCAGGTAGGAATTAGGGCTTCTTCCACTGAAAAAGGTGACGGGATCAAAAGCCCAACTGAACTGCCTGTACACCAGTGCACACAACATAGGAAACAAACAGAAGCATCTGGAAGACATTGTGCAGCAGGAAAACTGTGATATAGTTGCCATCATGGAAACATGGTGGGATGACTTGCACAACAACAGTGCATAGAATAAAAAAATGTTTCTATAAATACATTAAAAACAAAAGGAAGGCTAAGAGGATTTCCATCCTTTATTGGATGTTAGGGGAAACAGTGAAAATGGATGAGGAAAAGACTGAAGTACTGAATGCCTTCCTTGCCTCAGTCTTTAATAGTAAGACCAGTTGTTCTCTGGGTTCCCAGCCCCCTGAGATGGAAGACGGGGCGGGGAGAAGAACGCAGCCCCCATAATCGAAGGGGAAATGGTTAGCAACCCACTACACCACATAGACATACACAAGTCTATGGGGCCAGATGGGATCCACCCAACGGTACTGAGGGAGCTGGCAGAAGTGCTCACCAAGCCACTTTCCATCATTTATCAACAGTTCTGGTTAACCAGGGAGGTCCCAGTTGACTAGAGGCAAAATGTGATGCCTATCTACAACAAGGGCTGGAAGGAGGATCCAAGAAACTACAAGCCTGTCAGGCAGTCTGACCTCGGTGCCAGGGAAGGTTATGGAACAGCTCATCTTGAGTGCCACCACATGGCACATGCAGGGCAACCATGTGATCAGGCCCAGTCAGCACGGGTTTATGAAAGGCAGGTCCTGCTTGACTAACCTGATCTAGTTCTAGAACAAGGTGACACGCTCAGTGGATGAGGGAAAGGCTGTGCATGTTGTCTACCTAGACTTTAGTAAAGCCTTTGACACCATTTCCCACAGCATTCTCCTGGAAGAACTGGCTGCTCATGGCTTCGACGGGTGTACTGTTGGCTGGGTAAAATACTGGCTGGATGGCTGGGCCCAAAGAGTGGTGGTGAATGGAGTTAAATCCAGTTGGCATCTGGTCACAAGTGGTGTTCCCCAGGGCTCAGTATTGGGACCAGTTCTGTTTTAAATCTTTACCAATGATCTGGATGAGGAGATGAAGTGCACCCTCAATAAGTTTGCAGTTGACACCAAGCTGAGCGGGAGTGTTGATCTGCTTGAGGGTAGGAGGGCTCTTACAGAGGCATCTGGACAATCTGGATTGATGGGCCGAGACCAATGCTATGAGGTTGAACAAGGCCAAATGCCGGGTCCTGCACTTGGATCAAAACAACCCCATGCGGCACTATAGGCATGGGGAAGAGTAGCTGGAAAGCTGCCTGGTGGAAAAGAACCTGGGGGTGCTCGTTGACAGCTGGCTGAATATGAGCCAGCAGTGTGCCCAGGTGGCCAAGAAGGCCAATAGAATCCTGGCCTGTATCAGAAATATTGTAGCCAGCTGGACTAAAGAAGTGGTCGTCCCTGCTGTACTTGGAACTGGTGAGGCCCCACCTTGAATACTGTGTTCAGTTTTGGACTCCTCTCTACAAGAAAGACATTGAAGTGCTGGTCCAAAGAGGAGCAACAAAGCTGGTGAACAGCCTAGAGAACAAGTCCTATGAGGAGTGAATGAGAGAACTGGGGTTGTTTAACCTTGAGAAAAGGAGGCTGAGGGTAGATGTTACTGCTCTGTACAAGTACCTGAAAGGAGGTAGTAGCGAGGTGGATGTCGGTTTCTTTTCCCAAGTAACAAGGGATAGGACAACAGGCAACAGCCTCAAGTTGCACCAGGAGAGGTTTAGATTGGATATTAGGATTTTTTTTTCACCAAAAGGATTGTCAAGCGTAGGAAGAGGCTGCCCAGGGAAGCAGTTGAGTCATCATCCCTGGAGGTATTTAAAAAACGCGTAGAGATGGCACTGAGCGACATGGTTTAGTATTGGACTTGGCAGTGCTATGTTAACGGTTGGACTCAGTGATCTTAAAGGTTTTTTCCAACCAAAACAATTCTATGATTCTATGATTCTATGTTTTTAATAAGTAGCGCTCTCACAAGTGTGAGATCACATTTTGTGTGAAGCCTGCTATTAAGAAATATCTACTCGTGTTTGCAAATCTCTTCAGTCAGCTTATGTTTATGAATGACTTAAAATACATTAAGAGAAAGACTGTGTAATTAGAATTTGTGGAAATAGCTTTGAAGAGAAAAGCACAGCTACTGTAGATGTTACTAGAAAGAAAAGATGTGCATTTTGTAAAACCTCTGTTCCCAGGGATGTACAGATGACACAGACCTTTCACTGAGTAACTTATATATTTCTCTAAATTTTAAATGGCTTAGGCAATCTAGTTTTCAAAGAAAATATAATTGTTTTAAAGCACCCTATAATGAAATACTTCATTGTCACAAGGATTAATTCTTTGTAAAAATGTAAGATTTCTGATAAAGGTTTTCATTTTAGAGTTCAGCACTGGTATTGTAAAGTAAGCTGCTATCAATTGTACCTGACCAGTAGTGGAGTCCATCTTGCCAGGTATTGCATGAATCTTTGAAAGACAGAGATGATGGAGGGGTTTCTTTGTGATCATTGCATCAGGGCTGTTCTTAGAAATGGGGGGGGTGTTTCTTTTTCTGTTGCATTTTAAATAAATGCTAATTTGACAGAACTTTTTCCAAATTAATTCTTCATAATTGCATTTTGTGGTAGTTATATTATTTCTCAGCAAATATTAATGATTTCCAAAGCAGAAAAAAAAAGTAGCCATCTGGTATACTTACAAAAATTCCATTATTAGAATAACCATCCCTCTAAAACATCAAAACGGAGGAGGTTCAAATAATCTTTCTCACTTAAAAAAAAAAAAAGTGGTTAAGGAACATATGAAATTTCCATACTACATCCAATTGGGGAATGGGAATTTTTGCAAATGATTAATTTTACTGGACAGAAAAAAAGATTCCCTCGACTAGCAGAGTTGTATAACCAAATAAACGCAGAAGAGTTATGTTACATTCATTAAAGTTTCAGTAGTAATTCAGAACATTATTAAGCTACAAACTAATTTGTAGTACTTGAAGGTAAAACTAGCTATTCACATTTTATATTTTTAGATGAAAGCATAGAAAATCTCCTACAGTATTCATTTTTTTCAAAAAGCTTAAGTTACTAACGTTCTAATAAGATCCTAAGTTGCATATTGTCTTTGGTCACTCAGAGAAAGCCACTATTACAAGTGAACTCTTGTACTAGTCAGTACCTTTGGCACTGGTCTGTTATGATGAAGACTCAGAAGTTCACATACAGCTACTAATATGACATATTAGTCTCTCTCTGTCTTGGTAACAAAGAAGACTAGAAGAAAAAATACATATTTATAGGAGTGCACACAAGGACTACAGAGGGTTGTAGAGACGTCACACGTTTCAAAGCCAGGATTCCTACCATTGTAAAACAAAAAGAACAAATTGAGCTGACCCATGAGACTCAGAAGGTTTGTTGAGAAAACCATTTTTAAACTGGAGGTAGAGCTGCAGAGTAGATAGCACACACACGTCCTTGTTCTCTTAGACCCACAAAGATAACGCATTGTATATCTCACTAAACTGTTGAAGAATTCAGTCTTTTTGAAGAACATAATGAGGAGAAAATTCTTGTTTTTCTACTTGAAGAATAACTGGTGATTAAACTCCTTCCAGTTATCCAGCTAGCCAATGTGTACAAGGCTGCACGAGGGAAAAAACTTTCTTGCCCTAGAAAGTGATTATTTTGTGATATGAAGCATGAACTTTCATTAGGCTTTATTTAATTTGCATAACAGTGATGTTAGACATACTTCAAGTCTATCCATCCTACTGGAGTCAATGATCTCTTGAAGAATGAATTAGTCATTCACAGGCTGATTTATATACTACAGGTGGTAAATTTCCTTATCCCTCCAACCACCCCCCAAAATTACTGTCCATTTTTTTAAACATCTTTTGTTCTTTTATGCTGCATCAGAATATAAAGGATGTACCTAAACCAATCACTATAAACTTAGTAATTCCGCACATCTAAGTCAGCTCTTTCTCATTTTTTATTTTTGTGCTATCAAGTGACCCTTAATTTTATCTAACTTTAGATACAAAATTACTTCAATTTCTGTGCTCTGAGCCATGTCACATTCTCAAAGTGATCCTTCTTAAAAGTCAGGGTCTAATTAGGTACATTACTGAACAACTAAGTGTCTTCTGGAGGAAAATACAAAATAGTTATAGTTATGTATATGTTGCTTTCTGAATGTATGTAAGCATCTAAAATTTTGACAACTATTGTACGCTGCACATTTTTATTGAATTATTCACAATTATTCTTTTGTCTTTTTTTTTTCCTTCAAAGCTCCCTACACATTCAAAACTCAGAATATCTGAAAAATTTAGAACACTATTGTAAAAGTACGCTAGCTTTATACAGACCCAATTGGAGGTTCTTCTGCCACTACAGAATATATATTCCTGTCTCTACAGTCATCTTAATGTTTTAGTAATAAAATAAAATTTTGAAAATAGAGAGCATGCTTAGAGACATCTCTTCTACCTTTTAATCTAATGATCACTTAAGTAATAACATGATGTCAGCCACATCTTCCGAAGAAGACCAAGTAAAGGCACTTCTTACACAGACATCTACTATGGTTGCTTGCACATAATTCTCCACATTCTACATTTTTTCATCATGTCAGTATTAAAAACTGTGTGTAAGAGACCATTAAGATGTCTCAGGATTTGCTTACCACAAGCAAAATTAGCAATAGGAAACCAATAGTCCAGATGTCTCAAAATTCGCTTACCACAAGCAGACCAGCCATATCCTGTTTGCAATAGGGGCCAGAGGCACCTGAAACTTTCCAAACTAAGCAGGCACCCGAAACTTGCCGAACTAAGCTACAAGATATGCTAAAGTTGTCCACCGACATGGTGTATGTGACCACCAAGGGGTACATCAGGGCAAACATCTCCCAAGATACTTGTTACAACACACCACCAACTGCCAAAGAGTGGCCAAGCAAAAGTGACCTCTATACTATCAGTATACTATCAATACTGGTCAAGTATTGAGCAGACTTTAACTATAAATTAGTACCATGTCCCTCCACAATCGGGACCCTGGGACCCCCACCATTGTTGTGACCAGAGGATTGCAAGTCAACAGGACGCCACTGATGCTAAGAGGACCATCAGGATGCCAAAAAGGGCCTATGGTGGTGACTATACTCTTGCTGTGCTCTGTAATACTGCTTCTCTCTCCTGCCTTTCCTCTTCTTCCTCCTTTACTCTAGTGCTCATTTCAGTAATAAAGGCTGGGAGATAACAATAAAGCTTTAGCAGATGGCATCTGACCTCATTTGTGTCTTAATCTCACGCATAGAATCATTACGGGTCCTCCTGGACCCCCACTACATCCCAGATCTGGATGTGACAGTGTGTCTATCATACTATTCGCTTTAAGTATCTAATCTATTAGGAATCAAGACCTCCTAAACCTACTATGAAGAGAGGTGTACATCTGAATGATGCTTCCAAGGAGACCGCTCCCTTATCGCCTTCACTGACTATGCAGATAGCAGAGGTTACTATGTTAGTTTCCTAAAACGGACTATGCCAATAAAATCTTTAAAATGATTGCCAAAACATTAGAGTGGGAATTTGGAAACTTTAGAACTCCCAGTCTGCCTTCTGACCCTAGATAATTTTGTTTTCTCTGCAGAAGTACTAGAAATGCAGATATATTCCCAGGCAAAAAGCCTACCAGTTAAAAGTGCTATTAAAAATTTAAGAATTTTAGAAAAGTTTTTGCAACAATAAAAGCATAACTAGATACGTTATAGAAATTTTCCAAAGTATTTAACACTAACCTAATTCTGTTCTCACTCAGGACACCGACCATAGGAATAGGGTTATGCCATAATTGAGTGCTCCTTAGGAAAAAAAAAAAAGGTTTAAGTACAAGCATCATTCTTCATCTTCTTGAGGAGCTGGAGACTATTAAAGAGGCATAGATTTTCTGTAGAGAAGTACATTCTACGCATTCAGCTCTTAGCCTATTCCATGTATAACCAGATTTCCTTAGCATTGAATCAAGGAAGGTTCATGAGAACAAATTTAGTCAAGGTCATACCTTGTAATACTGGAAGGCAGAAAAAGTTACAGGGCTTGGAGTTTCAGCTGAGGTTAAATCCATTCTACAGTCTCTAGGAAAAAAGGTCCATATTACTTTACATCAGCTGACGATCTAGAGCCTTATTTTCGATGTTTATCCATATCAATAGTACTTCTTCTTTCTGAATCTTTATAAGACTAAAGTAAAATTCTTTGTCTTACAAAAGCACAGTTCCAAAGTCTGAGATGGGTTCCAGCACTCTGTTCAGTTATTCCAAAACATCCCCCTGAAATATTCCAGTCATCATATCATTTACACACTTAATTAGTCAACAAGCATCTCTTTAAGTAGGAACTTGTTTTATATCCTCTATGCTTTACTCACAGTTCAAAGGGAACATGGAAATATGCAGTTATGGAAAGTGTGCAAGGAGGAAGTAATCTAAGTTAAGATTTACTTTACATCTATCTGATCTTTCTAAGTTACTGAATCTCTATCTGAATGCACCTGACAACCCAAAAGAGATAAAAGTATTAAAGAATCAGGCATCTAGCCCTTTCTCACCTTAGAGCAGTTGTTCCATTAAGATGCAAAGTAGTTTGGCAGAAGATAAACCCCCTTGCGTTCTAACACTTCTCACCGAGGTGGGAGGCTAGGTGCGGCTAGGTTTAAATTCTGAGTGATGTCCAATTTACTACTATCAGTCCGGTCGTGTATGATATATCAAACTGTTACGATTCCAGATACACTGATAGTGGACTGCACCTTCAGCCTAGTCGTGCTCATGAGCTAGCATGGCCACTCTTTGGTCACATTCAGTGAGAAACCCAAACGACTAGCTACTGTCACAGTGCAGTTTATTTGAGCAACAGAGATACAGGTTCTTTATGGATTGCCGGTGATAAATACACTGTCTGCAAAGCATGTGCAAGTAAAAGTATTGTTAATTATACAAAACACGTGACAAAGTTAGAAACCATACAGCCTGGCTATAAGTGTAGGAAAGAGACTCTCTAGAGAGATTTGTAAGTTTCCTGAGGAAGCACTTGGTGTAGTCTAAGTCTTACCCAAAGGCATCCCTATGGGGGGGAAGAAAGGCTCAGCCCATCAACTGGTCCCAGAAGTCAAAGGCAGTCTTTGATGGAGTCCTCCTTGACTTGTTCACAATGGTGTCTTCCCTGATATTTCCCCACTCTTGGGCTATTTTTATACTATTTTTAACTTTCAAGGTGGAGTTTGAGTGACTCTAGTCATAAATACTTTTATTATGATTGGTGTAAAACTCTCTCGCTTCACATTTAAAGGTACAGTTTATGAAAAATTCAGGGCGCAGACTCAAGGAGGAGTGGTCGCACCTTGCAGGCAGGTGGCCTTTGGGATGGAGGTGTGTTTAGGTATTATAATGACATTATAATGAGCAAAGTTCGCACAAAGGACAGCATTTTCTCAAAATTTGACAAACTGTTGGCTCAGGGTAGTAAGTATGCAGCTTATCAGTTCCATAGGACCATCTTGTTCCCAGATCTGTTGTATTATCACAGGGCTTGGCTGTAGGATCTCCATCCCACTCCACTCCCAGTGTTACTTTGCGATGCTTGCAGATGCAGTGAATTCTTTGCATACCAGCTGCGGCTGTATTCTACCCTAGAAGCCTTTTGATTTTTTACTTTTCCTTAATGTGCAAACAATGCTGTATTTTTGATCATTTTAGTAATCATTCCACAATAGTGCCAGAAGAGGAAAAAAAAATACAACAGCTATCAGATTATTAAGTCATCAGCTCATAGTATCCAAGACAGTCTGACACAGTTTTCTTCTATACAGAAAGAAAATAACTACAGCATTTACAAGGCACCAATTTTCACAAAAGGACAGTTTTTCCCTGCAAGTAGGATAGGCTTTAATGTATGAAATAAAGAAGTAGAAGCTCATCTGCTTCAGCAACGTACAAGTAAACTGTAAGATGCAGACCCTGGGCCTGAATTTCTGGCAAAATACAATGGCAGAAATTTCAAGAGAACGTAATTAATTTCAAGAGAAGACAACTGCTCAGCATCCATTTACAGACAAAGATTAGCTCTGGAGAGTTGCAAGCCAGACCTCTTCACCACAGGAAAGTGTGACCATGCTCAGCATGTTAGAATGGCCTCTTCATGGAGTCTGCGCAGACTTGCTGAGGACCCACCAATATATGCTTGAGCTGAAACAAGCACCAGAAGCTTATCCAGGCTTCTCTGCAGCATAGATGCTCTGAACCCAAACACAACACGGCTACTAGCCAGCAGGGTGGACAGAAAAACAAAATTCCTGTGGATCTCAGGGCTTTGTTTCCTATCCCAGTATTCAGTTTCAAAATATTTCAGCTTAAAAATAACTGATGAGGCTAAGGCCTGTAATAAAAAGCACATTAGATATTTAACTCACATCAGTGGAGATTCAGCACAAAATCACCTGAGGGTCTGGACTGCAGTGCTCCTTACCCCCAAATCCTATAAGAAATCTGTAACAGAGCAGGCACTTGAACCTAGCTTTGTCTTTATATCTTTTTGTTGAACAAGTAAAATTACACATCCTAATTTATAAGCTGCAGTTCAGCTTCTGCAATTGAAATAGCAGCAGCAAGAGTAGAGTGGTAGATAAAGGCAATTTTTGACATAAAGTTGGTTTAATATCTGTTTTCTTAAGCAACTGGAATTTTTAATATTCAACATACAAGCAATCAGTATTGCTCTTAATTCTTCAGAGATAGGTCCTTTCTGTAGCAGATGAACAATGCACCATCTGTGTATAAGCTTGACGCTAATTGCTAGTACAACAAGCATTAAAGTTGATTATCCAGACTTACGAATTATAATAAATACAAGTAAAATTAAAGACAGCCTTTCCTCCCCACCAATGAAGCACAGAATATTTAATACAGAACAAAACACTTTTCTGAACACAATCAGTCACAAGCATCTTGAAGAAATTCAGTTTGTCACTGGTCTATGTAATCCCTCCCTGATTATAGGCAGTGATCATGACAGGATTTGAAGGGCAATGGATTTTGTTTCAGGCTATAAGAAATCAAAGGCAGAATAAAAATCCTTTTAATAAAAAAGAAATTCTGAAGGCATTTAATACCCACCACAAGATTTTTGAGTTTTCAAATCTAACCCTATTATTTTTCTAGAGTGATAAAAAACAACAATGCAATTTTTGTACTCTCAGGCTTGCTTATTCTAAAGTATACATGGCCAGGTCCTAGCCTCAAGCGTTGGCATGTGATCATCCATACTGCCTAGCTGCTGGTCTGCTCTTTGGCATGGGAGCATACCGAATTGGCACCTTCCCAGACAACACCTGTACACAGACTGGGGAACTGCATGGGCCAGGGACTGTTGTCAGCAACCTTTCTGGAGGAGATTACCTGTTGTTTAAGGGAAGTGAGTTAAACTGTGAGGACAGCATTATGATTTCCCTGAAAAATAAGAAGTTTGGAACCAGACTTCTCAAATCCATCACTACTCAAAGTGGCTCGCTGGCATCAAGGTCAGTCTCAATGAAGGCGGGGAAACAGGAACTGAGCAGAATGAGGAGAAGAAAAACCTTTCTTAATTTAAGTACATGAAGATAGTTTCTTCTTTCTTTTTCTATGCCTGTAACAGACATCTGTATTTCCTGTCTGGTTTTATATGCTGTCAACAAATGTTTGCATTAGGAACATTTTGAGTTAACTTAGGCCAAGTGTGTTTTAAGATGCCTGGTTAACACCAATGCACTTCCTCAAAGGCATGCCAAATCTGTAAACCAAGATTCTGGAATATTTTAGTATTTCAAAGGACTACAGCTTCTTATTATTCAATGCATCCAAAATGTAGCAGCAGTTGAGCTGTATACGTCTGGTGAAGAGGTGGTTCCACTGGGGCCAAGGGAGGCAGATGCACCCCGCAGCGTCTGCTGTTGACATGTAAAGGTCTTTGGCATGCAGTAAGATATGAGGGTGCACACATGAACCCCGGGGAACACAGTGTGGAAAGGATACACACAAAAATGGTAGCGTGCCACTTGCTGTCAGGGCCAGAAAATGAATTCTAGCCAACTTCATTTACTAACAGGATTGTAGCCTCAGTAAAGTGGAAAACCACTGAAAAAGCTGACTGAACAACTAGAAGTATTGAATCAAAAGAAGTATGAAGTCCACGTCAAAATTAAAGCCCCTAAATACTATTAAACTATCAGGTATTATGCTAGTCAAATTTTGGATTATATGATTTGGTCACTCATTAATATTCAACACATTTAATTTATCATTACTGATATTCAAATAAGGATAGAAATATTTCATACTAATGTCTGTGTGGGAAATATTTTCCATTGACACTGGAAGACAGGGCTGAGAAATACTACAATTTTTGAGTAAAGCATAGGAAATCATCCATTTAAAAAATTAATAGAGTTTTTCTTTTTTAATGTCTGTAGATTCAAGCAGTCTATTTTTACCTGTGTGAGAATGTAGAAAATGAAATATAATTTAGCATCCTCAATTATTTGAACAGGACATTGTAGATACCTTATAATGTCAAAAAGAGTTATCGCATAAGGGAAAGATTTTCAGAAGAACAATGGGCATTAGATGACTAATTACCCTCCAGCACTCACTACTAATTTGTCTTCCCAATCCTACCCAGATCAGAGCCCCATTTGTGTTATTTGGGGTCTGCGGTTTGTGTCAGCGACAGTCCACTCAACTAAAGTTTGATGGATCGGTTTAATTCTCCAATATAGCATAAGTATTGGTTTCTCTGAATAATGGTCTCTGTCAAGGACTGAAAACACAAGTGAACCAAAGTCAGCGATCTCCCCACACCTAGGCTATAAAAGCTAAAGGTACTTGGCCAAGCAAAGTCATACAGAAAGGCTGAACCTTTGAACTACCAACTTCTCAGGAAGAAAACAGCAGATGAACTTAAGGAGTCAGGAGGGAAAAATCTTTGTGATGTATCCTTACAGCAGATAAAGTTAGCATAGCTCTCCACTTACTCTTCCCCTAAACAGTCTCCCTGCACCTCTCAAGAACAGGAGCGCACACAACTACTCTGGTGGGTACACCGCCAGGCTGCCACAAAGCCATGATTCCCCAGCTGACCCGAGCAAAGGGCCTGTGGGAACATGCTGTAGCTCTCTGTGGCCCTGCATGCCAACTCCCCTTCCCTCAGAAATCACTGGCTGTAGCTGGGTCACTGTTGCATTGTCAGTAAGGAACAGCGTTCAGAAATCCATTCCCATGGGTATCTTCAACGAAGCCCTTTTCTTTGCTCCTAACAATTTCTTGCTTAGTATTTTTGCATAGTTTTGGTCCACAAATGGAGACTGCTCTCATATTTTACTCATTAATAAGTCATCACACTCTCGATCTCATGAGCAGTTTAGGAAGCAGTTTCAGCTGTATTTTTCTTCCCTTTCTTATTGCCTCTTCAGTGTAAGGGTGAGGCACTGCACTGTGACTGTACTTTATTTGAGATCAGTTGTAAGTATAAGGAGGCTGTGTAGTACTAAATCAGAAAAATTTCCAATCGCAGTATTGTCAAGACTCTCAGCAAAAACAAAAAATTAGAAAATATAAATAACTACCACGTTCTTCCAGTGTGTTCATATTATCTATTTTCAGTCTTCAAGTAGAATCAGTGTTTATTTTAGCCCACTCCTCAGTCTTTTTTTCTGTTACTATCTCCTGGAAGGTTGCAGATAGTAAATTTTAAAATCATCTGGTATTATTACACTTTCTGCCTCAGCAATATGACATAGTGGCTTTCCCAGAACTCAAAACATTATTTTTGCAGCTAAGAATATTATCATGTTGTTTCTTTCATATTTTTGGCCATAGGGTTGTTTAACAGAAGAGCACTTGAATTAATAGGCAATTTCATCCATTGCAAAACATTAACAATAAATGGACTGTCTTGTAACAGACATAGCCTGAAGTGTATAAATGAGGTATGATTTCTGTATACTGCAACTCAACAATCAGTGTCTATTTTTAAAATCTCTGTGTGGCATGGGTTATTAATGTAATAATTTCTTCTTTAGCTATATTTAGCTAAGAGTTAAAGACAACATGGGTGTCTCATTTCAAGCACACCTAGGCAACCACCCATTGATTTATGTGTTGTGTCTTTAGATTTAGTTCAAAATAAAAATGTGTTTGCACTGATAATTTATTTCTCCAGGTGCTAAAAATCAACAGTAAATCAAAATTCACCAAAACCTCAAATCTCTTCAGAGTACTGGCTACATTTGGGAGGTAATGTGTGATTTCCAGGCTTCTGATACAATACTTTTATGAGAACAGGATTGGGTCCTGCTGCAGTGTGCGAAAAATACTGACTTTGTTTTAAAGTAAGCTCTTGTGCTAATAAAAACTAATAGATCAAAGACAAATGATTCAGAAATTATTCATCCTGTCACAGCATAAACTTGTTACAATGCAACATACTACCTAACTATAGCAAATCTTTCTGTTTTAATTGGAACTTGAATCACCTTGACCTTTCCTAGCACACAACAGAGTGCCCCTCTGAACCAACAGCAGCATCTGCATCCTCATTCCATTTTAATCAGAGCTCAATTTGGATTTCTGTGTCTTGGCAATCAGTGCATTGCAGAGCAAGGAAACTGCAGAAATAAATGAGATGTTGCCTTGTTCCAGCTGATTAAAACATGATTCAAGGTGACTTTTAGGTGACACTACAAGTTGTCAGAACAGCAGCGTACTTTACTTTATGAAGGAAAAAAAATGTGTGAGGGATGTTTATTTCCCCTATCTGAGATAAGTGACAGAATTGAAATGAGAGCACTGGTGTGTCCATGAAAATACATCAGTGTTTAAAGAATCCTATTATTAGACACAGTGGAAACTACATCTTGGATAAGCCTCCCATACTGTGGGTAATTATCACAAGGCAGAATGCTAATTGCTTTTCGATCTGCTCTGTGCCTCCAATGAGTCTTCTTGAGGGCTACTGGGGCTGTACCAGACACTAACACTTAATGAGACAAAGTTTATCGGAGAACAGCATCAGCTATTACTAAGTGAAGAACAGGAAAAACACACCTTAAAATGAAAAGAGAAAAAAAAAAAAGTGAGGAAACTATGGAACAAGAAGAATGAAAATAAAAATTGTTTTCATTATACTTTCTTTTCACATGCTAAGTAACTATGGCTTAATCACAATAAAAATGGTAAAAATTCGCATGTTATGGCTTGGTTACCTGAAAAGGTGAACACTTGTTCTGCGTTTAAAAATTTGTGCTTTGTTTATCTATTTACAGGAGAGAAATCTATCCGTCAGCTAAGAATTCATAAAGCATTTTTTGTTTTTTTTTGACAGTTCTGACTATTTTGGTTAAGAAGTCTCAAGGGTGGGAGTCTACACATTTTTTCACTTTCTTATGAAAAGTGAAAAAAAAATTGAATTGGAAACTGTCTTCTGTATATTCTACCATGTCTTCCATGGTAGATTTTAGCCTACTCCCTGAGACTCCCATCAAATATGTGGGATGGGAAATATACATTTTGCAGGAAGCCTAACCTGATAAAAAATAGCTTTCTGAAGAAAAGCAGGAACATTACTACATTTCTCCATTTTACAGTATTTGTTTTCTTATAATTAGTTCTTTTCCATCTAAAACTATCAGTTGTGAACTCCAAGAACAACATAGGCAATTTCCACAGAAAATATTCCAAGTAACATTAAAACACAGCAAGATACATTGACTGCTTTAAAGACACAACAATGAAGTCACCCAATTTTTACTGGAAGTCTGCAGGAGAGGGAGAAAGAACACAGAGGTCAGTGCTTCCACTCCTATATTAAATGCAGCATCATTCTCCCCTATAAAACAAAGCTAGTGTCTCTGCAGAAAGGCAACGACCACAAAATCGTGGCTGCACCATAAGTTATTTATTGCACTGATACACACTGTTTTGTCTCTTTTTCCAGTCTTTGATTTAGACAGGGTAAGGAGAAATAATTATAGTGAGGAAGTAGAAAAAGGAGTCTTTGACTTTTGTTCTGCAAAAACCTGTCAGTTCTCTGTCCTGACAGTTTCAAGTGCGGATGTCAAAAGAGCAACAGCAGAGAACACAGGTAAGACCAGTAAGTTAAGGACCTCAACAGCAGTAACACTAAATATGAGTCACAACAGCTGTGAAGATGAAAGCAAACCCAAGTGAGCAGATTGTATCACAAAATTTTAATACAGATGTCAGTATTTCTGCATTCTTGTGTGTGTGTTCACTCACCTTTAAAAGAAAATACTTTCTCATTCTTAAGTTACCATTTAAAACAGCAAGACAGGCTACTCCATGACAATGATTTTAAATCTACTGTTCGTAAAGTCTTTAAGTCCTAGTGGTTCACACAAGCTGATGAAGAAAAGCTAGTGCATTGTCAGTAGGCTGCTTTGAGCCTACAGCTCTCTGGACTTCAAAAGAAAAACTTGTAAGGGTCTGATCCAAGAGAAACAGAAAAGTAAATCACAGACCCATTGATTTACATATAGAAAGTAAACATTAAGCTCTTCATCTGGTTTGAATTCTTGTTTCTTTTGTAATCATAACTGTAAATGCATGATATTATAGATGCTAATCTCTGCTTCTCATAATAGGTGCAAACTTTATTTCTAACAAGTATTTTTAACACCTGAATCATTGTATTAACCTTACGTTGCTCCATCTCTAGGGCAATCTCATTCTTCCTCAGAAAAGGTGACCTACTTCTGAGATGAGGTCTAACAATTGGGTTGTTCAGTGACAGTACTGCTTTTCTTTTCTTTTGCTTTTCCTTAGTCTGTTTGCCTTAAA
Organism: Ibidorhyncha struthersii; assembly: GCA_013398815.1. Classification (NCBI taxonomy): domain Eukaryota; kingdom Metazoa; phylum Chordata; class Aves; order Charadriiformes; family Charadriidae; genus Ibidorhyncha; species Ibidorhyncha struthersii. Next base: position 1,210 of record VZSZ01002345.1, on the reverse strand, counting down.
AATCCCTTGCCCTCATTTTCACTCTTTTTATCCAAGTAAACTTTTGACAGCTTGTCTTAATACCAAGTATTATGCCAAATAAGATAAATATGCCACAGCAGTGACTATAACATTATTCTCTGAATTCTCAGCACAATCAGTCAACAAAAATGTTTCATTTCATACATCATTTACCACTTCTATAGGAATCACAGAAAATACTGCGAATGAATTCTAAAGTGAAAATTTCATAGTAGCAGGGGATGCATGATGCATGTATAAGATTACCTTTCGCCAATTCTTTCCACCTCTCATCATTGCAATCCATACAATGCCTCCCCTTAGGGATAAAACTTTGGAATGAAAACTACAGAAACCCCACAGAAAAGAGAAAGAAAACATTCAGAGACAAGAGATGGCTACATGCTACATGGTAGATCTTGGCCCATTGTATGGACAAACTCAAAAGCATGTGTTCATGACAGGAATTGAGTAGAACAACATTTGAATACTGTTAAAAAAAAAAAAAAAGAGAGAGAGAAAGAAGTAAAAAGACAAGCTTCCTCTACTGGATAGAAAAACTACAATAAGCATATGACCTCAGCCAAAACATTATCTGCCCGCTCAGTCATTTTCTTCCGCTATTTTATTATTTTATGAAATAGAAGGTAACAGCAGTATGGCTAAAATGCAACAGAGAGACCTTTAAAGACAGGTACCACAGCACAGCAAGAATCTGTGAAGTTTAGAAAGTCTCTCACCAAGGAATTAATCTCAGTCTGAAAGGAGCTGCTTCCCCCTGAGTACTCTCTAGTTGTGCTGATCATGGCACCAGGCAGAGAGATGATGAATCTGCTCAAAATGGAAACATCAAGTCAGAAGAAAAAGGCAGTTTTCTCCATCCATCTTGTGTTCCTCCCCTATTTTCCAAGCATAATATTAAACAGAAGTGATTTTTTTTTATATATTAAGAAAAATACTGATTCTGCTGAATTCTGAAGTCATTATTTTCTTTTATCAGACCCCTGTATATATTTGCCTTGGAGATACTGAGTCAATCATATTAGAATCAANGGAGTAAATCTGGTACGTCTGTGATGTCGAGTAGAACACACTGAACTTAAGTGACCTTTACTTCTGATCTGAGGCTTCACTGATAAGGGGCAGAAACAGCAGGCATAAAGACAGTCCTGGCAAGGCTTTCGACACTGTCTCCCACATCATCCTCACT
>VZSZ01002344.1:930515-964294 GCA_013398815.1 Ibidorhyncha struthersii | reverse complement strand
ACCAAACAGGTAAAACTACTTGTATTGTAGGAATATCGCTAAAGGCTTCCGTTGCGAGCAGGCGTGCGAATCTTGGCAAATTATAATGCCAAAAAAGGATTTTTACGTACAGGCCATGCATTTTTTTTCTCGGGAAGTTTAATGGTTCAAAGCAGCGGTGGGTGTTTNCCCCCTCCCCCCCATACCTCTACATTTTCTTGCTGCTGTCTGGATGTTACATGCTCCATGCTTAGTTTCCACATTCGAACTCTCAGGATCCCTTGGGATTTAGCTAAAGTAAACACACCCATTTTGGTTTGACTGTGAGTTGGTAGGGCGTAATAACCCTCAATGACTAATGAGTCAAAGATAATCCTGAGGTTGTACAGTCTACTCTCTTAGTGAAAGTTTACTTTTCATAGGAAAAAGAAACCACCCCTGAAATACAAGTACAAATTCTTTGAGTTTATAACTGAGTTCAGCTGAATATTGTCCAGTATGCTTGAAATGTGCTATGCTGCAGATATGATAACTGTCTTTTTTTTTTTTTAATAAGTACAGAACTCATAGGTTGCCATGTTCATGTTGCTTGTGTTTGGATTGCTACTACAAGAAATTCTGGCTAACTCCCAAGCTGAAAATCTTACTGAATTCAGAAACATTCCAGAAGAGCCATTATATAGCTACAAAGAGATCAACTTGCCAGATGAGCATATTCCGTACTTTCTGCACAATAATCAGCATATTGCTGGCACCTGTAAGCAGGACACTCATTGCCCATATAAAGTAGGTTTACTTTTGTTTGTTGGTTTGTTCAAATGTAATGTTGGGGTGGTTTATTCTTGGAGTCATAGCAGTTAAAGATGATGATGAATTGTTCCCCTTGCTAGTGAATCGGTTGCACTGGGAACTGGAATTGCTGCTTTTGAAACAGTTGTATGGGGCTCTTCCTGAATCTGGTGCTGTCACAACGCTAGATTTTTAATGTACTAGTTTGTGAGGGGTTTTTTTTCCTCCCTCTTTTAATTGTTACAGAGCTGAAACGATGATCTTATTCTGAATGACTCTTGCACACGCAAAAGGTGCTTGACCTAAGTACAGTTAGTAGTTTCTAGGCCTGTGATATTTAGTATGCTGTAGTACGTTTGTGGAAGTGCCAAGAGTATAGGCATATCAATGAAATGCTGATTTAGTCTTACCCTGTGGTTGTACTTAATTCATTCAGTTGAAGCAGGGACAGTGAACCCGAGGAGCCGGGCTACATGTGGCTCGGGAGCAATTCTAGTGTGTCTCAGGCTGGAGCTGCTTCGCAGAGCTGGGAGTGGGAGCTGTGCTCTCTCTTCTCTGACTTTCTGCAGCACTGCAGAAGCCAATGTTTCTAGATTTGCCTGGGGAGGAGTGGTGCACTTGGCCTGGAGCACTGTGCTTTGTGTGAGCTTAGCTTTGTTACCTGTGTCTCTCAGGGATGTTAAAATTTTGGAATCCTCCTCTCTGGGTCAGGAAGTGGTTGTCCTGGAACAGACAGTTTAAAGACAAGGATAATACTGCTGTGCATATGTGTCCTCTTTGGAGCATCTCTTGTGCGTAAAGAATCTGAGTGTTCTTTCTGAAACTCTGTTTGAAAACAGACCAAACCAAAGCCTTTGATGCAAGATTTATTAGCAAGAGGTAGTTTATAAGCTAACAGCTAACTTAAGTCATTTCCCATTTTGCTGTTGCGTGACTTGATTTAGTTATTGTGTGTTACAGAAATACTTGAAGAAACTAAGATCCTGCTGGGGTTATGAGAAATCTTGCAAATCAGATTACAGGTTCAGCTATCCAGTGTGTGATTATGTTGAAACTGGATGGTAAGTTTCATTTTAAATGTATAAAGTACAGTATGGTAAAAAAAAGAGTATAGTGCTCACTTTCATATTAGCTGTGAAGTTAACTTACTGTGATATTTAGAGTTTAAAGGATGATTCTTTGTGGAGATATGTGTGTATGTATGTGTGCGTATTTATAGATAACATACATCTTTCAACATGATTTTAAAAAACTAACTTTTTAAGGAAGAAAATACTGTTTGAAATGCTTCCTGCCACAATGTTTTCATTATTCTGATTTAGCCTTGAATTCAGATTCCTAAAATAACTCTGGATTTCCTTTCTGAGCTTTAAAAAACAGAGGAAAAAATGTTAGAAAAGATTTATACCCTTTTACGGGAGAATAACTTTAAATTGTCATTGATGTTTTCACTTACATGTGGCTGATAAGTTGCTTCCTGTTTTGCATCTTAAATGTCGATAAAGTAACCAATTAGCTTTTCTGATCCACTTTCAGTGGAAAAAATGTTATCTGGTAAAGTTATTACTAGAATTGAGCAACGGACCTTGATCTTTTTCCTCTCTCCTTTGTACATCAGGGCAAGTGACATTGAGACAGCCCAACAGATATTCTGGAAACAAGCTGACTTTGGTTACATTCGAGAGAGGCTCAATGAAATGAAAACGCATTGTAAGCCGGCAGCAACAGTAGGTATTTCTGATAGATGTGATACTTTTCACTTGTTTTTAAACATAATTTTTGTTGTTGATGAAATCCTACTTGTTCTTTTCTTAACAGGGTGATTCATCTCTGACCTGTTCTCAGTACCTTCAGCATTGCAGAGCAACAAACTTGTACATTGATTTACGAACTGTGAAGAGAAACCACGACAGGTCTCTGATTTGCTTATGTTGTAGTAAAACCAAGGAATGGCAGGGAAAAGGACTTCAGAATTTGTTTAACAAAGCTGATTTGCTTGTTGCCGTAGGCTTTACTGTGATCAGAGACTTGTTGCTGAAGTCCTGTTGAGATCTACACCTCTTGATTGCTGTCTGCTGCTGCTGTCAGCAGTACAGGTTATTTAAAAACCTAAGCTCTCAGTTTTATGGAGTGATGATGGGTGATTGAAGTCCTCCCTTCTGATGGGAGAGGAAGACTTTTCTGTGTCTTCAGTCACATCTTTTCTTGATCAGGCGATGTGCAAAGATACAGTGAGACTGAAGAGAGATCTGAACCTGGATCTGTCACATCTGAAATTAAAATGCTACATATTGGAAAACTGGGTAAAGAAAAAAAAAAACAAACATGCCACTGATTTTTCCTTCTGCCTTATCTTTGAAGTCAGTGTCTTGGGCACCTGACTTGAAAAGAGCTGGATTGTGACTGTGATTCTGATACCCTTCAGAATGGGTTTTGTCATCTTCTCAGCCTATCCTGAAAGCTAATTTAGGCAGTGCTTTTAGTTGGCAATTTGTTTTCATGAAACCTGTTATTGCACCTTGCTCTTTCTATGTTGTATAAAATTCTTGGATTACTAATTGGGTTGTGAAATCTGAGGTGAATTTCAGTGAGAAATTGTTACTAAAAACAAACAAACAAAAATCCCAACTAATGATGCTCCTGTAAGTAATCATGTAGCAAAATCTAATTAAATTACTCATTTGGGTATGTGAGAATGATTCTTAATAACGTTCTGGGTGGATTAGTGCTGTTTTCTAAATTGATGTGTAGAACACCAAGGACACCACTGTCTTTATGTGGGAATTGTGGGAAATACTTGATTTATGCTGAAGAAAATACTCAGGTTTTAAATATGTACGAAGTACCTTGCTGAATTGAGACTTAACTAGTGCTGGCTTGAGTATGTAATCAAGATTGCAGAGCACTTGTAGCACTGTTGCACAAAAGCTGACAGACTTTTACTAATTTGCATTAGATTCAAAGAAGATTTTTTCCAGAAGGGAGAAATTGGAGGTCATTGCACCCTTGATGTTCAAGCGTTTTTGGCTGAAGGTCAGCGCAAGAGCCCTTTGCAGTCTTGGTAAGAATCACTTGTCAAGGCTGCTTCCAAGTTCACTTACTAATTCGTTTTTATTTTTTTTCATTGTCATTAGCAGCTGTGTGTAGGGGATTTCATACTGAGGAAGTAGTTGCTCCTTTCTAAGGTCAATTTGAGAGTTTTTATAAGATACCTCTGGTAATTACATCTATGCAGAATGTTCTGAACTATGCTACGTGTAATTGTGTCCTGCCTAATTTACAGCAGCAAAATATCTGAAAATGTCTTGTAATTTGAAGTTCTAACCTTCAGGTGTTGTCTGGACAAGATGCTGGTTGCATGCCTGGTGTGCCTATAGAAGGAGAGGATTGTTTTGTTGTGAAATGCCTTAAACTTTGCACTTGTGTCTTAGTTCGCACAGTCCTTGGTGATGTTTGGGCTAATGCAACAGCTGATCTGGATATATATTCATTCAGTGTTCTTAGGGAGCCTGTGTTTGGAATCTGAAATGGGTGACAGTCTGCAGACTGAGTAAGAAGTGGCAGAGGGTGCTTTGTGGTAGCTAGTTAAGTATCACAGGTTGCATCTTAGCACTTCAAAGCTTCATTGCCAGTTCATTGATGAAACGTGAAGGAATTGGAGCCATTAAGGTCCATATAAGAATTCAGTTTTATGCTTCTCTCGCGTTTTAATTTTTTTTTCTCATTTTGCATTGATATTCCATTTCAGTTAAGAATAGCTGTAGAGGAGGAAAAGACTTTTCTTCTCTACCTGCTACTGTCATCTCATCTGCTCATCCTTGTTTAGATCCAGGAATAATAAATATTGCATCTGCATTCATTATTCTGACCAAAGCATGAAGATCTTGCTGAAGTGTCTTTGGCAATGCAGATCAAGTTGGATAGACCCACAGATCTAGGCTCTAAGGCTCTTTGTTACATCTCTGCTGCCTTGATTTGCAGATCAAAGATGCTGTTTGCTCCTGACATCAAAGGCAGTGTTTAACCTCTTGAAGCTCATAACCTGAAGAACCTTCCATTACAATTTCAAATCATTTTAATTGTCAGACTCTATCAGTTTTCAGCAGTCCTGTTAAATGAAATGGACTGGATGAACAGTTACTAATCTTAGATGTATGAAGTACATTTGTTTAAGCGTGTTAATGACAAAGCGTGTTCTGTGTGATTGAATCTTTGTAGGTTTGCAGAACTCCAGACATTTACTGCATTAAACTTCAGGCCCCTAGAAGATGGGAAGTGTGATGTTGTTATTGAAAAGCCAACATACTTCATGAAATTAGATGCAGGTAATTGGTATCTCTTGTTTAGGTATTTTTTTATCCTACAGTTCTGCAGTAAAAAGACCCCATATCCAACTTGCCCATCTACGTTATGCCTTTGTGATTGTCAAGTTCACTTGTAATACATGTCTATTTTTGAAAAATGGTGTGACTTTTCAGTTCCTTTTTTTCTGTAGTTCCATTGATGAACTTGGAAACCTAGATTTAAACCCTTACATTTTACCGCACATCATAAATAAAGAAAATATTTCCTGCAACTTGTTTAGCACAGTCATTGACTCTTGACTGTGTTTTGACAGAGTCTTTGGCTTTGTGCCAAAGGCTATTCTGTATGGAGTCTTTGATTTGGGCTGTTTCTGGATGAGTTTTCATACCATGAAACACAAGATATAGGTATATGTGTCTTGTAGTATGTGTTCAGTAATTGAGGATTTGATGTGTATTGAATGATACGGAAGAGGAAGCAGGGTACTGAAAGGCAAAGTTCAAGGGAAGAAGTTTTGTTAGTTGATTAAAGTACTTCCCCTCACCCACCCCAGAAAACCCAAAACACAAAAACCTAAACACAATCCTGTTTCAATCTTAAAGTTTCAAATTTAGGTGAAAAGCTGCTACAAAAAGAAATTAGCTGTCTTGTTAGAGAGCTGGTGAATGCTGTGCAACACTATACTGAAATTCATGAGAGGGGCAGCACCTAAGCATCTTTAGGAATCAGCCAGTGGTATTTGAGGTTTTTTGAAGTTCACCAACTTTTTTGTTCATGCAGCGTATTTTGCAGACAGATGTTAACGAACGGGGGTGTTTAGGTTGTAGACATGCAGACAAGCTGCTATGGGGTAAGCTGTGGTTTAAACTGGATGGTTAGTTTGCTGTGTTCTGGCCCTGTGAGACACACTGCAGCTGTAAACTGGATCGTCCCTCTTCCCTGCAGGCCAGTATCTTACATTTTAAGCAAAGTTGTTGCAGGCCCCGGGACAGTTACCATGGAAGAGTTGCTGTGCTGTCAATTTGTACCTTTGAGCTGGGTGGTCTAGCTGTGGTTTGGGAGGCGATTTTGTCCAGCTCCTTTGTTTTAGGGAAGGTGGGGGAAAATTGCTGTTTGAGCAGCGTAGGAAGCCCGGCAGCCAGTTTCTGTCATGGCAGCTTTTTTTAGTCAGAAGCTTAGAAACAGGGGCTGTGCGCACATGGTTCCAAAATGGGGATCTGGTCTTCACTAGCAAGGAAACTGGGCTATGTTACCTCCTTTGTTTCGTGGTAGTTTTTTATGCACCTTGGGCTTAAGGTATTAGCTTAAGACACCAAGAATGAACAAGAATGCACTGAGAAAAAAAAAAAACTGAGGAATTACTTAGGCTTTGGCTCATGTGCAGTTACAAGTTCTGTCATGTAGTCCTGCAGACAGAGCTTCCCTTAACCCTAATAAAGCAGATCTAAGATCAGTGCCAAAGGCCTGTTTTTAATGTTTCCAGTACGTCTAACTAGCTATTGTTAAAGCAGTAGTTGCTTGCATAAACTTCAGAAAGCAGCTGCAGACTGTAATGAGAAATAGCATAAGAAAAAGATAAGTTTACATGCTGTCTTTTTGCCACCCTTCTAATTTCTCTGAACTTTCTAAAACATGTTTTACTTCAGATTTCTTACCTCAATTCCTTCCACGTAAAGGTTTGCTTTTTTAGGGTGTATAAGAAGCATTCAGTCAGAAGCAAGGGAAAACCAATATAAAATGCAGGATGCTACTAAGGAAAAAAAACGCATGAACCAATAAAAAGTGGAGAAAGTAATGTATTTTGCTAACAATTCTTTCTTTCTCAGGTGTTAATATGTACCATCACTTCTGTGATTTCGTCAATCTTTACATTACACAGCATATCAATAATTCCTTCAGTACTGATGTCAACATAGTCATGTGGGACACTGTAAGTGTGCTGTGCTTTTAGTGTATTTGTGATGGGTTGTATTTCTCCTTTATAGAGACTCTGAAGCTCTTAGTAGCCGATCCTTAGCTTTCTTGTGGGCTTAGCCGTGTGGAACTGATAAGTTTTTGGATCCTGTTAATATAGGTGCATGACCGATAGTTAGGAAACAGGTTTTCTATGATAAACCATGTGCTGTTTGAACAGTACTCTGTAGCTCATCTTTTGCTAGTACATAATTATGTGGGGTTTCGGTGTGACCTCAAAAATAACATGGTCTGTATTTCTAATATGTAGTATTTGAACATTTCATGCTGTTTCCTGTAGACTTTCTTCTCTGAGAACATTGAAGTAGATTTACTCAAAGCTGTTTCTACTATGTTTAAAAAGAAATGCATCCTTGCATCTTCCTAAATAAGTAACGTGCAGCCTGTAATAAAGAAAACAACTAAATGAAATCCTTATATATTGTAGAACTTGTTCTATCATAGAATATATCAAAACGCATTGTAATACTTAATTCCTTTAAACAGCCTTCTTGCAGTTGCTTCTCTCAATCACCTCTTAGAATGCCACAATGACATAAACCAAGTTTTCAAGTGAAGCTATGTCTACCGTACTGCTGAGTTGAAACCGTGACTAAGAGTAATATTAGTTTTACTGGCCAGTATTTAAGTTGTGTAGGAGAGTGTTAAACTAAATAATGAAAAACTAGGCAATTTGTAATATGCCAGATAGCATGTATAATCAGGTCCAGAAATAACACATTTCTTGACTATGATATTGTCCCATGCCTGTCTTGTACTCATAAAATACTGGGTTTTCTTTGTGACTGTTTGCTGCTAGGACAACTAATATTCAATAGAGAACTGCAAATATCCCCTGCTTGCTATTTAATGAAAAATCTCTTTGGCTAGAAGATACCCTTTTTTTCTAGTTCTCTTACATTTTGAAAGCTAAAATAAATGCGCCTGCCAGATAAGCAAGCTCTCTAGATGTTATTCAGGGACCTGTTAATCCAGCTCTGATGGCTTTCGGAAAAGATCAGATGCACAGCATTGTAAATTAGAGATCAGATTACACAGCATTGTAAATTACTTTGAAAAGCAACTCTTTGTCTTATGTCGCATCGTTGAATCAAATAACTCTTTCAAATGTACCATTCAAAGTAAGTACTGTCACAGTACAGTCATTTTAAATGAGGCTTAACTGCTCACTCTGCTTCTGTTCATTCCCATGTACAACCAGATGATGGCACCAACTAACTGCTGAACTGTCTATGCTGATTGAAAGACGGACTTGAGCTTATTCTTCATTCTCTTTATTTTCCTTGATGTAATTAGATTTGGCCATACTTTCTAGCTACTGTAGAATCAGTGCACTGTTCTTATTAAACAGTAATGCCCTTAGATGTAGGTTAAAGCTGAAAATGAGTAGGAAATCTACTGGGTGTTGATTAGCAGACTGTCTCTGCAAAAGCAGGAAAGCAGTGTTTATAAAGCACTTTTAAGGAGAGCAGATAGGGTTAGAAAGTAGTACTTTCAGCATTAAAGATCAGTTCTCTGCTTCTAATGTGGAAGAGCAGTTCTTAAAATACAGATGGCCAGAAAGTAGTATGGATTGTAAAATTCGTTAAAACTCAATGGCACAAGAAGGGGAAGGAAGCACATCTTCAGCTGAAGGAAATCTGGTGCCGTTTAGATTCATTTACATTTCACTAGATACCTGCTCTCTTCTGCAGTCATTTGTAGTCTTATTTTCAAATTTCTTATTGAGACTGTTTCTACATAACTTTCCAAGCAGCCTGAACCAGCTCCGGAGTTGAAAGGGAGCTTTAAGTGAGACTCTGCACCAGGGCTACTGAGGTCATATTTAATTGCATTCAAAGAGCAAGAGATGGTGACTCAGCCCTCAGATGTGTAGGAAATCTTACAAATTTGAAGGCAAGAGCCCCTGCTGCTAGGCCAGTGTTGTAGGGAGTAGATGGTTCTTAAAATGTTCTACAGAGCGTTGCTGCAAAGGGGAAGCTTTTTATACTGCCCTGTAGAGAAACATCTTGGGAGCTTGCCGAAGTAATGCAAAGCATAGTTTCCTGGCTGTTTCTTGTATCAAATCAGATCATTACCATCAATTTGTGATAAACGTGCAACATGCAAATGATCCCAGGACAGAGACAAATGTGAAACAGGCTTCTTGTGACTTCAAACATTAACTGCTGCACTTGAATTCCCGGGAGGTTTTTTTTAGTCTCAGGAGTCGAGGTTCACGCCTTCTACCATCTCTGTGTTTCTGTTAGTTCAAATTTAGCTTGTGTTCTGTTGTCTCTGAGGAAAGTAGTATGTACTCCTTGCTCCTAACTCAGAAATTCTAATCTACTGCTGAAGAAGTTATCTAGATTGCTAATTTATAGAACTGTTTTATTAAAAATTAACTACCTGACAGGTAATTTGAGTTAACTGCCGTTGTAAACGCAGGGTTCGATGTTCTGTAATGTCTTGTGTTCTGTGCTAGGCTGTCTTAGGTCCTGTGGTGGTGATGTGCATATTGACTGAGTATTAAAACTTGTTTAAAACTTGTATACAGAACTTGTAAATCATGAAGAGATTTTTTTTGTATGCATTTATGTAATCATTATGCCCTTGTGTTTTTTCCTTTCCTCGTAGAGCTCATATGGCTACGGTGACCTGTTCAGTGAGACATGGAAGGCATTTACTGACCATGAAATAATACACTTGAAAACCTTTGACTCTAAAAGGGTATGGAATTTTATATTTTGTTTGAATTCGTAGTCGCTAGGTAGCAAATATGACAGCTTCTCAAGCCCCTTGCGGATATGGGTGTTTCAGAGGAAAGCATTAATGCTTTCCATGCGTGTTTTAACTGGCATAATGTGGGTATTCTACCTTACAAACAAGAGACAGCTGTAACCTAATTCTGTGGCATGTCTATGCTTTATATAGATGGACCTAACTTTTGTGTCTTCCGAGAGGTGATATTTAAGTATTGATTTCACTTCTGCAGGACCCACTACTGAAGTTAAGGGTTTTCAAATGGTACTGTCTTTTTAAGTCTTCTGATTCCTACTGAGGTGTTTGTCTTCCCCTGCAACTGTTAGTATACCTGCTGCTTATCATTACAAAAATTTTACTCCCACCAAAAAATGTACCCATTCATTCAGATCTCATTTTCGTCTCTTAAATCCCTTGAAGCCGATCTTAAACTCTCTACTGTCTAAGTGGTTTTCTTCTATTTAGTTCATGTTTGTTCTGTTTTGGGGGTGGTTTTTTACCTCTTCCTACACTTGCATCTGTAGCATCCTAAGTGAGAACTCTTTTGGAATCAGGATTGTCTTTGTTCTATTCATTTGCACAGTCAAGGAAGTGAGGGTGTTCTTGACGGGAGCATGTAATTGCTAGCTCATTATAAGCAGTGATCCCACTGAATGAGCACGGGATGCGCTAGCGGAAGGTAGCAGTGCAGTGTAACTTCTTGTGATCTTCCTTTGCAGGTGTGCTTTAAAGAAGCAGTCTTCTCATTACTGCCTCGAATGCGATATGGCTTGTTTTATAACACACCATTGGTGAGTCCTTTTCATCCGTCCACTGGGTTAACTAGATGCGTGTGTGACAGTGTAAAATCTGAGTGAAAGCATCTCAAATATCTAGCTGAGTTGTCATGAAATGTACCACACTGAAGGTCTATGCAACTTCAAATGAAGTCATCTTCCCTAAAGATTAGGATTTTGAAGTTACTTTGGCTGGTTGATAGTAACTGGTTGTGTGCAATCTCCTATGTCACAGCTCATGAGATGCATATTATTCCTCTTTAATGGGTGGGCACTGTGAACTTACTGGTATTTTTGCAGAGCAGAAGAGCTTGTATGCTGACAGACTTTCCCAAGGGTATTAGCTCATGCATTCAGGCTGTAATGCTGTAGAGAGTGTTATATTTCTTTCTAAATGAAAGTGCCACTTGTGTTGCAGTGAATAGTGACATGTTTAGTGCAGTGCATGATATGAAGCTTTTGTTCCACAAGAATGGTCAAAGACTGATCACAAAGAGAAGTTTTCTGAGCAAAGTAACTTTCTGTATTAACAATTGCTTTTTTAATTCCAGATCTCTGGCTGTCACAGTACAGGGCTATTTAGAGCATTTTCTCAGCATGTGTTACACAGACTAAATATCACACAAGAAGGACCCAAGGTATGATAACTGAATAATAAAGCTGTAATATGGAGCTGATGGCTCTTAGCAGAGGAACAGCATTAGCAAGCTGGACCCAGTAGGGAATAAGGGCGTATCATGCACTTTTTTGTCCTTTCCTGTGATACTTGGGGTTTTTTTCCCCATAAGTCAGCCTGTTCTATAAAGGCCTTCAGCAAACATTTGTGTATGTTTGTGAAAGTTGCCCTCATGTCTTATTTCTGTAGGACAGTCTTTAGAACATCCTCCTTCCAACTAGGATCTTTTCCCCATCTCCATTCTCGGTGCTCAAGGCCTTTGTGTCCTTCCTAATTAAGCAAGATACATGCTGCATGCTCTCTTCTGGAGCATGCTGACAAGGTGCTGTCCTTGGGTCCGGCAGAGGGGATCCCACAACACAATGCAGTGAGCTTGCTCTTTATCGGTCCTCATAGGTACTGCTGAGCTTAGATCAGAGGAAAAATGATTAAGTCTGGTCCTTCCGATCCTTGCCTGGTACTGTCTGGCCCTGGGTGTCTCTGTTGTACACACTGCAAATTGCAAATTGTTGCAGTGGCTGCTTGATGGATACAGCGGTTCTGGGCTTCTTGAAGTATTTACTAGAGAGTAGCCTACATATTATCGCTGAGGGGCACACATTCAAAGCACTGCACAGGCATTTAGTTATGCTTCTCCTGCTGACACTAATGGGAGTCATGCAGTCAGATCTCTTTATTTCAGTCAGAACACTTACCCCTTGAGTCCAATTAATTTAAAGAGGTAAAAGGAGGAACTGTTATAGAAGTAAAATATTTTTTTCCAAGGATCTGTGCACAAGCCATCCTGAAAGCTGCTTTCAAAAACTGCCATATAATATGTAATACAAAGGCTCTTTTGTACTGAATAAAATAAATCTTTCAGAAAATGTTTTAGTCTTTGTTAATAGTCAGACTTTCACAAAGTTTTTGACACTTTTAATCTGTTGGAAAATACGATGTGAATTTTAAGGTGGTTACATCATCTATTACATGGGGAAGGAACATACATAGTTGCTCAAACAATTGCCAAAAGTAAACACGGAAGTGTGTGTGGGTTTTTTCTCGTGTGAGGTCTGCCTCATAGCTAATACACTGCTGCTTCTTTTTTTTTTTAGGATGGGAAAATTCGAGTCACAATACTTGCACGCAGTACAGATTACCGGAAAATATTAAACCAGAATGAGGTGTGGTCCTTTTTATTTTTAAAACAAGTGCTCATTGAATTGATTTTCTTTGTTTTATTTTCAGGTACAGCCAAGACATCTGTCTGCTGACAAATCTTGGACAAATATGCTCAGTGCTAATATTAATTTCTTCTAATGTGTCTTTTAGCCTGTCTCCTTTTCTGTACACCAGACACTGAACCTTGCTGCCCTTTTTAAATATCCAATGGAAGACTACAGATGTAATACTAAAAGTATTTCCTCCTAACAAACAGACACTGCAGAGCTTCTGATAAAATTAAATTATTTCGCTTTCTAATTATCTCTTATTTCTAGCGTCCCCAGTGTTGAAGACTCTAACAAAAACCTTTGTTATGCTTGCAGATTAAAATGCATAAGCTATTGTACTGTATGAGTATGTGTATTCAAAACTTAATGAATTTTCATATTGATTCACATTTTTGAATCACACAACTTAGTGGACTTATGGTGTACCTTCTCTTGTGGTAAAGTGATAGTATCTAATGTTTTCATACCCGTCTTCATTCTTAGCTGTTACTGCCTGACAAAAATGAATTAACATTATCATCCCCACCTTGTGTAGGGAGAAACTGAGGCAAAGCTCCTACTAGTTTGAGTGGTATAGGATTGGGTCCTGGAGCACGTAAAAGTCAACAATAGCCTCTGTGAGACTGCAGACGATCCAGGTCTCCCCTCCAGGGGCTGCTCTGCCAGGAATAACAGATGTATCTTAGGTGGGAAGGCACAAAAGGAGGGGAACTGCTCCTTTATATGGCAGTGACAGTATGTTCTGTCTCACTCACTGTAATTCCCTGGTGGGGAGGAGGAGTGTGTAAAATGATCAGGAGTGCAGGGGAGGAATTAATTGAAGGAGAACACCAAGTCATTGTCTTTTTATTTTCCTCCTTAGCTTGTGAATGCTTTGAAAACAGTATCGACGTTGGAGGTCAAAGTGGTAGACTACAAATACAAGTACGTAAGCTGGTAGAAGAAACTAGCGTGATCTCATGCTGCCTATGCTTTATGGTTGGACTCGATAATCTTAAGGGTCCTTTCCAACCTAGACAATTCTGTGATTCTATGGCTGGTGAAAGCTGTTTTCAGGCAAAGCTACGTATGCTCCAGTGTCTAACCTTTGCAAAATCCAAGAACTGGTAAGGAAGGAAGAATGTTACTGAGGGAGTGATGGGTGAGCTAGTTAAGCACTCCCATCCTATGATGCACTACTTGGGAATGAATCTCTAGAGTTAGTAGGCTCAGGTTAAAGCTACTATATGACAAGCAAGTTTTGAAATCACTTTTCTGTTTCCTCTCCCAAAACCAGCTGTGTTCCCATCACCCTTTTGGATGTGCTAATGCTCTGCAGTACCTGTGGGTCAATAGGAATTTCTCTTGTATGATGCTAGTGTCTTATTTTATATGACCTTTAGTTTAGTGATGAGTAATAATTCAGCTTATTTGGTGCTCTGGTGGCCCCCTGAAGACACCACTTGAGATCAATTTGAGGTGGTCAGATGTAGTAGGCACTGAGCCGGTAAGAAATGGCTTGAAGAAAAAGTTCCCAAGTAGTATATAGCTGTGTGAAATGGCAGCAGCTTGCATCTACTCAGTGGTACTGTCATAGATCATGCTGAAAAGTGAGAAACTGAAGTAGCACTGAGAGATCAGTGTTTTGACCAAAGCAGAGACAGTGCGCAAAAGTCGAGTTGCTTCTGATTCGCCTGTGAATGAAAGCACTTGAGCAGTGTAGTAATAGAAAAGAGGGTGGATACCCTTGAGAGGGCATCTAGGCCATACCACTTGAAAGTGTGACCAAGTGGTACTTCCAGAATTCCCGTGCTTCTCAAAACTGTAGTACCATTCAGCATTACAGATTTCCACACCTATCCTGCAGCATCACTGTCGTCATTGCTAGAAGGGTTTCTCTGATGTCTGCCCTTACAGCGGTTTAAGCAGTTTAGACTTTCTTGTTGCTGTTTAAGCCAGTTTCTTTCTGCTCTTTTCTAAATGGTCAGAGAGGATATTATTCTATTCCTTTTTAATGTATGAATTATTCGTACACAAATGAAGCCTGTTGTAATTTCCCTTTCCAGTTGTCTGTCTCGTCTTACAATTAAGTATTTTTAGTCCATTCTTTCCTTGTGTGCTCAGGGGATACCTGGTTATTTAAACAGAATACTTTATTTGGAGCTTACAGTCAAAGGATGGGAGGGAGTGACAATTCCAGGAGCTGAAAAAAGCCTGGTTGTCTTATTTTTGCTTGATGCCTTATGCATAAGTTCAGGCTGGATATCCACATCTTTAGGCAGGAATTGTATACTTCTACATTACGTTAAAATCAGTTTAGGTCTTCTATGTTGGTTTGTTGTTTTTTTTTAAAGGAGGCAATGCACTTTTTTTTTTTTTTTAAAGGCAACTAAAAAAGCCCCAAACTTACAAAAACTTTAACTTGTTAAAAAAAAATAATCAAACTTTTTGAATAGACTCTTGTGAAGTTTTGAAATCTGTCTGCATTTCTTTTAATTCCATGCTGAGTTATTGCTGGCTGCAGCATTTGTGATTCTTAGTATTGTTGCTTGAAAAATCAATTCTCTCTTTCAGTATTCCCTGAAGTTAATTTTGTGCTTTCTACATGTAACTAATTCTTGCTGAGATGGATAGGCATGCCAGATCACCATTTCTGTTGTGTTGTCTGCAGGGAGCTTGAATTTTCAGAGCAATTGAGAATTACCCACAACTCTGACATATTCATTGGGATGCACGGAGCCGGACTTACTCATTTGCTCTTTCTGCCGGACTGGGCTGTTGTTTTTGAACTGTAAGTCTGTTTCACTCTCTTTCCCCTCTTATAACACAACTGCTAATGTCTGTTCATATGCGTTAGCGACGCACTTTCCCAACGCACTGGTATTTGACTATGAACATTTGTCTTGCATCCTTGTCTAGACTTCATTTTTGACAGTCTGTTCTGGGTATCGAAAGTGAGAAAGCTTTCATTATAAAATAGAGTTTAACTATATCATACAGGTTTAGCCTGTGATTTTTTTAAGCTGCTGTGGTATAAATAAAATGCAGCCTGGTCAACAATTGCTTGGGGGAAATGGCAAAAAAAGAGAAAGCCTCACTGGTCAGATTCTGCCTGGTGAGTCTGAGATTGAATGGTATTTTGGTGATCCAGGTGAATTGTTTACATAAGATGCATGTCCAGGGTGTTAAAGATTCCCCTGAAGGATAGTTATATACTTCTTTCTGTGCTCAGGACATGAGCACCAGCTTGCTGGCCAAGCTTAGCTGAGTGTCATTCTTTTTTACCTAAATTTCTTTAGTAGCTTCCTTTTAAACATATTTTCATAGAATCATAGAATGGTTTGGATTGGAAGTGACCTTTAAAGGTCACCTATTCCAGCCCCCCTGTAATGAGCAGGGACATCCAACTAGATCAGGTTGCTCAGAGCCCCATCCAAGCTGACCTGCAATGTTTCCAGGGATGGGGTATCTGCCGCCTCTGAGCAACCTGGGCCAGTGTTTCACCACCCTCATTGTAAAAAATGTCTTCCTTAGATCTAGTCTAAATCTACCCTCTTAGTTTAAAACCATTACCCCTTGTCCTATCGCTACAGGCCCTGCTAAAAAGTTTGTCCCCATCTTTCTTATAAGCCCGCTTTAAGTACTGAAAGGCTGCAAATAAGCATCTCCCCAGAGCCTTCTCTTCTCCAGGCTGAACAACCCCAACTCTCTCAGCCTGTGTTCCATCCCTCTGATCATTTTTGTGGTGAAATTTTGTCGCAAAGTGTGGTTGTTAATAGATGCTCCAGTTCTATAGAACTAAACAAAAATGCTGCGCACTTCTTAGAAGAGCACTGAGTTCTTCATCCTGGGAAATTCTGCTTAAAGCCTCTGCTGTGGGAAGGCTGTGGAACTGGTGCTTTGCAGCATAATCTTCTTGGCTTGAGAGCATTTTGTCCAGTCTCCAAATAAGTTTCAAAACTCTTGCCCAAGAGCTGCTGCAGCTGGCCAGGGGCATGCCTGACATGCACATGTGCCTCAAACTGCCTCCTAGGCCACATCTTAGGAACAGACGGTAGCCTTTGTTGTTATCAGTGGAGTAGAATTTGTCTGTGGTTTCAGAGCCTTAGAACTGGACAACAAACACTTTGGTGTGGCCTGAAGTCTTTTTTTTTTTTTTTTTTTTTTTTTTTTCTCCTGTTTCACCCTGGTAAACTTCAGCACAACCTCTGTGGGTAAAAATGATTTTTCTGCCTGCCTGTAGGTACAATTGTGAAGATGAACGCTGTTACCTGGATTTGGCAAGGCTGAGAGGCATTCATTACATCACTTGGCGAAAAAGGAATAAAGTATTCCCTCAAGATCAGGTAATGATGGTCACTGGTGGAAGGGCGGGTGCTATAACTTGAAGCATTTAAAAGTTAGCTTGCTTTACCTATCTGTGTTCTGATAATTGAAATATGGTTTTAATTCTTTAGACAAAATTAACTTCCTTGTTGTGAGCAAGAAATCATTTGATATTAATGGCTGAGGGAAGAAGAGGAATGAAATTAATTGGCCATTAATCCAAGCCATCCATAGCATTGCTGTTGTGCAGTTACTTTGCTGACTCTTTTGCCTCAGAGCAGAACAGTGGATCAGAAATAATAAATTAAAATGGCGGATGCTCAATTTTTTTCTTGCTTTTTGAATGGAAGGTGTATTTTTTTTTTCCTTCTGTCTAAAGGGCCTTATTTCATTTTTCTAGGGACACCACCCAACGCTGGGAGAACATCCAAAATTTACGAACTACTCCTTTGATGTGGAAGAATTTATGTACTTGGTGCTTCTGGCTGCAAATCATGTTTCACAGCATTCCAAGTGGCCATTTAGGGTAAAACATGATGAATTCTAAATTAGACTTCAGACTGAAATATTATTTTTAAATAATGCTCCATGAAAATATTGTAACAACATAAAGCAAAATGCTGGTGTGAAACGCATAAACCTCTACGAGGGAAATAACCCATTATTAACTTGACAAACCACTTCTTAGCACCATACCTTATCTTTATAATCCCTCTCTTTAATTCTGGGAGTTTTTGATATGTAAAAACTATTTTTCAGAACTCTTACGGTTTTTGCACTGTATTTTTGCATTCCAAGTTCTGAAATACTTGTCTTTATACAAAGATATGTCCATCCATTTCATGTAAGGTTTTCTGGGGTAGATACTAATCTTGTAATAATTTATGCCTGCTATTGTGTGAGGAAATGCTAGAGGATGGAGAGTGTTACAGCTTATTTTCTCAGTGTAGTCTCTCTGGGAATGAACTAGGCCCATCAGAGCTCCTCAGTTCCTCTTTTTAAGAAGCTGGATACTTTTATACCATAGTCCTGTATCTGTAAGTAAACATCTGCACAGGAATTGCTGCCTTATTTTAAGGCACTGCCCAGTGTGTCGTTTCCAGTCGAATTACGTGACACAGTGGTTCCAGGATGCCTGGTTAGTTCCTTTCTGTCACCATCCATCCTTGCTGTGCTTTTCCCTGTATTGTTTCTAGGTTTGAAGATCTTCCTTTGCAAAGTAGTGGTTGTAAGAATTAAACAGTTAAGCAAGCTTTAACTTTTGTTGTTTGATTCAACAGACACTGCAAACTTCTATTTCAAGTTTAGAAATGTTTTCAAGTTAGAGAGCAGAGTCTTATGTTTTTGCATTTAAGTGTAAACTTTGACTCTTCTCCTTGTGGTTTTAAATGCTAAAATATAACAGGTCTACTCAACAGGTTTAGTCAGTCTCCTGTCTCAAAGCAGGTAAATCTTTTCCTCAGTGAATACTTAAAACTTGAGGTAGTCTGTGCGTTTCCTACTTTTTCCACATAAAACAGCACTCTGCAATGGAACACCTGAGCAAAATGGAATAAAATTTGAGTCTTTTTGAGGATGCTAAAGGGAATGGACTTCGAGTTTTTTATGACAAATGATAAGATGTATTGGGTGTCTTTCAGCTGGAGCTGAAAGGAAATAAAGTCACGAGGTACCTTGTTTTTGGAGTCATTTAAAGCCTAGTCTATTAATACTCTTGTTTACTCAAAATTTGGAAGAATCAATCTAGAAAACTTTTGAAAATCCTTCCAAAGCCAGTAGTGTAGTTCACTGTTTCCAGTGATGGAAATAATAAGCCAAAGCTGAGTTCTTTATGAAATTTTCCCCGGAGCTGATAATTTGGTGGTAGATGGGGGTGGAGGGAGGAAGTATTTCTATTGTCTTAAGTGGGGCCAGAGGACATGTGGAAGAATCAAGTTCAGTGAGATAAAAAACGGAGTTCTGTGTTAAATTTTTTTTGAGAATGTATTCCCGTGATAGACTCGCAGTATAATCGTACAGTCTCAGTGGCTTGAAGCAGAGCATACATTTGTATGCAAAAGCAAGACAGTTACAGTAAATGTAAACATTTCACGGGTATAATTGTAGATATTATTGACTTCCATTCTCCAACAGTCATAGGCAATTTCACAGAGTGTAGGTACATTTACTGACCTGCCTATACTGGTAAAGATGAGTTACTGTAAGCGTAATTTTCATATAGATCTCTCACGACCTTAAGCAATGCATAGGAAAAGCTAGATATAGCTGATACATAAGATATATCTTATGTATCTGGTGCAATTCTTAGTGTAGTATATCATTTTACTGATGGATAAAACTGTTTTACTTTAAAGAACCATAGAAGCAAAATTGCACTTCTTGATGTGAAAAAAAGAAAGAAAAAGAAAAAAGCCCTTGAGAAATACAATTTCCTGTATTTGTGTTGTATGTGTCTGTCTTTTTTTACCTTGTGGGATTTTAAAGTAAAAAAAATGTGTGAAACTTAAGTCAGTAAAATATCTGTGTTCGAATGAAACCAACTCTAAAAATAAAGAAGACATTTAACTATGAACTGTGCACAGATACCTGACAATTTTTTAATAAAAAGCTTTTTAATTAAAAAAAAAAGAAGGTGCAACATTTTGGTCATAGTTTGCCAGGTTTTAGAAGCAAATGTTTTAAATACTATTAATTGCATTGAGTCATGTGTGTCTGCTTTTTCCTGCCATGGCAACCTGATGTTCTGAGGTCCAAACTGATATTCAGATTTTATTTATCCGGGAATCATTCAGAGATAACGCTGTCACCTTGCATTGATGCCTTTGTCAGGCATTTTAAGATAGTTTTGTGGAAACTGTTTATTTTTCACTTCCTGCGCTGCAGATGATGCTGTTGAAGCCAGGGTGTGGATGCAGGCACGTGCCTGAATCTGTACAGAAGCAGCTCACGAGGAGCTTCTCTTTCAAGCGATGTTGGGAGTGACTAAAACAAGTGGTCGAACATATGCCTGAGTGTGTGGAGACTTAATCCAAGGGCAAAATATCCTGCCAACATTCACCAGTTTCAGCAAATTTGAGGGCAGCGCTGACAGTTGATGGCCAACATATTCTTCAGCCTTTATGGCTTAATATTACTGGGATGAAAATAATATTTTGGTTGATTAGCTTTACAAAAAGTCACAAAATTATCTGGGCAGCAGAAAGACGTTCTGTTGGATTAATGGGATTTTGCCAATAAATCCTGAGAGAGGATTTGGACAACAGCAAAGACCTGGCTCGCAGCTTGCTTGAAGAGGGTCTGGGCCATCTCGATCTGCCTCCACACTGGAAGTGAGGGAATCCGTGAGACTTTTGGGCCACTTGTTCTTTAGGCAGGGTATAGCTCTGGATTATGTTTTCCTAACAGACTATAGGAATCTTGTTCCTTGCTACTTCTGATTTGTTTTTTTTGTGTGTCTCTTGTTTACTTAAGTTTACAGTCCGTCTTTAACTGACACATTCGCCTCAGTGTGATTAATTTACTTTTGGGACTTAATGAACATTGCCATTCCTGAATGCTGACGGGATTGCCTGTGTTTCATGTACAATGTAAACTGAGAGCTGGATTTGAAATAAAAAATAATTTATGGATGCACACGGTGTCTTTCCTTTTTACTTTGGAAATCTTCAAGATGTATTCTCAGTTTTTTTCTTTGTGAAGTTCTGTGGAAGTTGGGTAAGTGTGAGAAATGGTTTGTGATGGGGAGGTGGCAAATCAGGATTATTAATCTTAAGAGTACAATTATAAATATTAAGGCAATACATTTTTAAAAGCAATTAAATAATAATGAAATTGTTTAATTTTTGCTGTTAATCTTGCCAGTTGTACCATTAATGAGATAACTCAGGGTTTAGAACGTCTCTTAATTTTTTATTTTTATTTTTTTAAAGCGCGAGAGAAACTGAAGGAAGCGTTCTCCTTGAGAGGTTTTTACCTGCTCAGAAGGGTAAAATGTGCGGAGATAATTTTCTTTGATTTCAGTGTTGAATAATCGTTTCAGTTTGCAGTGTTTGCCTTGAAGTTGAGCTCTTACTTCCACTCCTCTGAAAAGGCATTTCTCATGGCTTGGGCTTTTTGTGTGAAAGAAAAGAACTGCCGCTAAACACTCTTCTGGCTTTGGCCCTGAAACGGCCGAAGCAGCGTGGCTCTTCCCTATCCAGTCATCAATTCTCATCGTCCTTGCGTTTCGGTTCCTCATCCCACGGTGCGAGTGCCAGGGTGCCATGCCTGCCGCTACTGGAGCTACTGACCTACTCTGAACGGGCGCCGCTTCCCCCGTCTACGGACTGCGTTGGTCAGCTTCTGCGAGGGCTCTTTACCTCGTTTCAGCGCAAGTCGGGTGGCTTATAGCAAAAGCCTGCAGTTTAAACTCTCCGCCACAGACTTGTTTTTGTTTTTCCTGCAGGTAGGGGCTGTGGTGTAAGGGACGGCGGGGTGAGCCGCTCAGCTGGTGTGGCAGTGCCTTGAAGCAGGTACACGGTCTTGGTTGTGCTTGGGGTAACCTTTCGAGAAGAAATGAGCTCGAAGGTGATGGCTGAGCCAGTCTTGGTGAGCCCAGGTCCGAAGTTTTAGTAACTTCTGTGTTGGTGGAATTGAGCAATTTACAGCAGGAGTATCTCAAATCGTGCAGCTGATAAAAGCGTTTTTGTGGAGGTGGGGCAGGAGATGCCCAGAGGGAACGAGAGGGGTGAGGAGGAAGGAAGAAGTAAGCGCAAAGGCTGCAGATGGGTAAAACGGGCAGAGTATTTGCCAAACCTGAGGTTCAAAAGGCCTCCGTGAACGCAATTATAAATCCAGTGAAGTGTGCGGAAACCCCGCTGGGACAGAGTCAAGAATGAGTGTAGCAAGACTGTTTCTGTTACAAACTGCAAGGAGGTACAGGAGGGAGGAACCGAAGGGCCTGAATTCCCCGAGTCTGAGCCGGGCGAGGAGGGGGGAGCAGCCCCGGCCGGGGGGGGCCTCGGGGAGAAGGGCCAAGGGCTGAGAAACTGGTGGTGACTTGGACGTTGGGCTGGAGAGGGCAGCGGAGGTCGGCCAGGGGAGGCTTTACCACAGCTCGATAGATAAATAGATATACAAATAATGTTAGTATATAAATAAAATGTAATACATAAGTAAAATATATATTAAATATAACTTCAGGTATTTCTGTTATTACCGTTGTCTTTTGGATAAGGGAATAAAATTCCAAAATAAAGAGCAGACTGTATCTCTTACTTTCTTTTCTTGATTTTTCTTCCCCCTTTCTATCTTCCCATGGCAAATCAAAAAGGAGGAGAAGTAGCATAAAAGAAAAATGACGCTACTCCTGAGAATAGAAATACTTGAATTTGTTTTGAATATGTATAACTTCCAAAATGGCATCGTTTTTTGACTTGGAGGGGACCCGATTTCCAGGGAAGGCGGAGCAGCGTTTACTACCGATTCCAGCAGAGTGCAGTAGGTGGCACTGGAGCCCTTTCCCACGTCGCCGTGGCTGATCCCAGGGGATCTCCTTCCAAAGGCAGGGAGTCAGCTCGCCGAGGAGCACGATAAAGCAACGGCTCCTGCAGGTGAGGATTTTGGTTTCCCCTCTTCCTGTTCTTGAAGAAAATGCCTGGAAAAAATTAATTAAGGGAGATTTTAAGTTTTAGCGTAGGATTATTCAGATGCTACAGTATCAGAATATTTTTCTTTGGTTTTTCTTTGAGCAACGTGGTTGGTGTAGGAAAATAACTTTCAGTTAATCTTTTGTAGCAAAACACTGTTTCTCTTTTTTTTTTTTTTGTAAAAAAACCTTTAGTGCCAAACCATCAATTTTTAGCAGTTAATGCAATTCCTGTTCTGCTGCAAAGTCTTGATTTTCACTTATGCAGTACATTGTGCAATATATCGCGCACCTTCCAGTAACTAATTACTTCTCCCATTTAGCTCACTGAGGGGGGTGTGTGCACATGCATGTGACGTCATTGAAAATGTAGACCACTGACACTCAGAAAATAGTAAAAAAACCCAAACCAAAACACCAAAAAAAAATGGCAAATGCTGGAGTTTTTCTTTAAAAAAAAGCCAATTACTGTGAGGGCATTTGTTTTTAAAGCAAAATATTTGAGCTTTGCAGATTTTGCCCCTTTACCAAACTTAACCCACAGTCAGTCATTAAAAATGGAATTGATTAACTTTTCTTTACAGCTTTGAAAACCTTTGAGCTGCCCCGGGGAGGGATGCGGTGTCCTGTGCTGCCCCTGCTCCATAGTTAGAGCCGGTGGAGTTGATTTCTCTGCCTCGCGTCTGACCCACATCTTTCAACAGCTGAGCAAAATAAAAATAAGCTTTAAAAGTTAATACAGGGCAGTAAGTGAATTACCGTGCAAGAAGGATGGAGAGCAGGTGAGTTTGGTAATATGCTGGAAGTGTTGAAAGGCGGCAGACAATCTCCCTTTCCGTGACGCAGGAGCAACACGTCCATCGTTAACTTTGGTGTTTGAATTAGGGCTCTTTGGAGTCCCTCTGTGGGCACACGTGTCAGAACCTGGAAACTCCTTTTCCTTTCAGTGGCACAGGGGTGGGCAGACCCCGTGGGAAGAGGAAGGCCGCCATGGACAGTGAAGGTCGGTAACTGACGGCTATGAGTTGGCATCTCTCTGCTGTCATCCATGGGTTGGTGCCAGGTGAGGAACATGAGCAGATCCTGAACGTGCGAGGTAGTTTGTGTGCAAAATAAAATAATAATCTTAATAAAAATCCTTGTCGCGGTCACGTGTGAGGTGCAGGAACCTGCTCCAGCCCTCAGGATGTGCAGGAGGTGCTGAGGGACCATGTCCGTGATGGGGAGGGATGGTGGCGCTGGTCAGGGCTTTATGGGTGCCGGGTAAGAAGGTGAGAGCACGGTGGTGACAGCTGTTGGACATTGTTCATTACCCCATCAAGGACTCGGCACGTCAGTCAGCGAAAAGGCGTGTGTATCGAGCTGACAGCTCTGAATTGTTTCTTTACCAATTACCGCGCCAAAGCCTTGATAGTGTAATGAAATATGCCTCCTACCTATCGCTTCATCTTTGTCGGCCTGACTGGGTGTTCTTGGGTTGTTATGACTGGGAGAACTTCAGTAGCATCCGAAAAATAAGCAGGCTTGTCTCTGGTGTAAAAGGATCGAAGGCTTAAAGACAGGACGGCTGCTGGTAAATATAGACGCCTCGGTCCAGATGAAAATGTACCTGGAAAAGCCCTCATGGACCTGCTGAGCCCTTGGCTCTGTCTTCATTTGGGACCCAGTGGCGGATGAGAAGCGTAGGAACTTTTGCTAGACCTCTTTATACTTAGTAAAGTATTCAGCCTTCCTTATAATTTATTCATTGGGGTCTAGCATAGTCTAAAATATCAGACCTTCCCTCTCTGTCCTTTTACGTACGGATTCTTTGATGCCTCTTAATTCATTATTTAAGCAGCCTGCATTCTGCTTTACAAAGCGCCCTCCTCCCCGGTAGCTTAATGTTATCGCTTATTCGTGTATCCGTGTGAGCAGCTTTCCAGCAGGCGAGGGGCGGGGGGGGATGCTCTGGTCCCTCTGCCCTCATCAGCTCTCCCGCTTGGTGAGGAGCAGCGGGCTCCGCAGCGGAAGGAGCTGGGCAGCCAGAGCTGGGGTGCTACAGCTCCAGCAAAGCACTGGAGTACGTGCTCGGTGCTCAACTGTGCGTTGCTTTGGAGCCCGAGAGCTCTTCTGAGCGAGAAAGTGGCTCGGTGGCACTTTAGGTAGGGTGGGGGGAACGGGGCACTACGGCCCTCGGCACCCAGCCGGCCGGGGAAACCCCGCTCCTGCTGGGACCTGGAGCCCCGGCGCATCGCGTCCTGCAGCAGTGGCTGCGTTATCGCCGCTGAGACGCAGGGGATTCCTTTGCTGGAGGTGCACGTGGAGTACAAAGTATTCCCTGCCTTGTCGTTAATTATAAAGTTGGATAACTGTCAACAGGAACAATTGCAGCTGAAAAAGGCGTCTGTAGATTTTGAAGCCTGAGCGATGCTTTGATTTGAATTCTTGCAAGCAATCCGTTTGCTGTCTGGGTATGGTCTTCGATTTGATGCCAAATGTGCCGTTTCCACCCCTCACACCCCCCGATTTTTGTGTTTAACGTCTGCATCCAGGAACAGTGGGCGAGGAAGCAGTCATGCTTGTTCGTAGCACTACTTTGCCCCAACAAAAGAAAACTCTGTACTCAGTTCAATGCAGAATGTTAAAACATTTCATTGAAACAAACAAACGAAAAAGCTAAGTAAATTACAGAATCACAGAATCGCGGAATAGTCAGGGCTGGAAGGGACCTCTGGAGATCATCTAGTCCAACCCCCCCGCCAGAGCAGGGTCACCTACAACAGGTTGCACAGGACAGCGTCCAGGCGGGTTTTGAATGTCTCCAGAGTGGGAGACTCCACAACCTCTCTGGGCAGCCTGTGCCAGTGCTCCACCACCCTCAAAGTAAAGAAGTTCCTCCTCATGTTAAGATGGAACTTCCTATGTTCAAGTTTGTGCCCATTACCCCTCGTTCTATCAATGGGCACCACTGAAAAAAGACTGCTCCCATCCCCCTGGCATCCTCCCTTCAAGTATTTGAAAGCATTAACAAGATCCCCCCTCAATCTTCTTTTCTCCAGACTAAAGAGACCCAAATCCCTCAGCCTCTCCTCATATGAAAGATGTTCCAATCCCCTAATCATCTTTGTAGCCCTTTGCTGGACCCTCTCCAGCAGATCCCTGTCCTTCTTGAACTGGGGAGCCCAGAACTGGACGCAGTATTCCAGATGCGGCCTCACCAGGGCAGAGTAGAGGGGGAGGATGACCTCCCTCGACCTGCTGGCCACACTCCTTTTGATGCACCCCAGGATGCCATTGGCCCTCTTGGCTGCCAGGGCACATTGCTGGCTCATGGTCATCCTGTTGTCCACCAGGACTCCCAGGTCCCTTTCCACAGAGCTGCTCTCCAGGAGGTCGGCCCCCAACCTGTACTGATGCATGGGGTTATTCCTCCCCAGGTGCAGTACCCTACATTTACCCTTGTTGAATTTCATTAGGTTCCGCTCTGCCCAACTCTCCAGCCTGTCCAGGTCATGCTGTAAGGCAGCACAGCCTTCTGGCGTGTCAGCCACTCCTCCCAGTTTAGTGTCATCAGCAAACTTGCTGATGGTACACTCTATCCCTTCGTCCAGATCATCGATGAATATATTGAACAGGACTGGACCCAGTACTGACCCTTGAGGGACACCACTTGTTACTGACCTCCAACTAGACTCTGCACCACTAACCACAACCCTCTGAGCTCTATCTGCTAGCCAGTTCTCAATCCACCCCACTGTCCATCCATCTATCCCACACTTCCTAAGCGAATTAAGAGGAGCACAGGTACTCCAAACCTCCTTCTAAGGTCCTTGGTCGCAAAACTGCCCTGGATATTATCTATTCGATGTTTTTAATGTTCCACCCAAAGAAAAACTTGGGAATATTTTACCTTTTAATGTAAGCTTCAAAGAAAGCATTTCCAAATGGTACGTAATAGATCACTCATTACTTGCTTTAAAACCATAATGTTTTCCTTTCGAGTCAGGAACTCATGAGAAAGTTAAGGATTAAAAAACAAAATGGGCAGCTTTCTGGTCATTTAATGTAAATTGTGTTTTATTGATCAGGTTTGAAAGCATTTAATATTAGCTTCGTGCAGTGACATCAGTTGAGGATGCCTTTGTCACCTGGAGACAACAGTGGGAGGTACAAAGCCCCTCTGCCTGGCAGGAGCTTGGTCTCCGCAGAAGGGACTTGGTTGAGGACATCTCAGATCCCACTGACTCAGTGCTCAGCTAAATTTTTTTTTGTCTTACGTTTTACAAACTTTTAACGATTTTGCTTATTTCTAAGGCTTTCTGGGTTTTGTCACCTCCTCATAAAACAGTGTTTACTTGTTCTCAGATTTACTTTCTAACAGCTCTCGTGTCATATTTACACAGTCGATACTCTTCTCTTGGCACATTGCTTTTAATAGAGCAGTTTGCTAAAGTGTTTTTCAGGAGGGTGTGGGCATTGCAATGCTGTGTCAGAGCACTGCCGGATGAGAAAAGTTTCTCCTGAATGCAGTGATACGGTGACTTGATTATCAAACTTTGTGCTTGGGACATTGAAATGAAGAAGGATAAAAAGGAGTGTGGCTGCGGACCCTGTGTAGATCCTTGTGCAAATCCCGCTGTAGGCGAAATCCTGCTGGACATCGACGTCTTGTAAAGTAAGTACAGCACATTCCTTGCAGCGTTGTTGTCTCCCAGTGTATCTTTATATTATATTTTTAAATTCCTGTCATCAAATTATTTTTAAAATATTTTTTTTTTTAAATCTTTAAAATCTTTAAAATTCTTTGGGGTTTTTTTCCCCCTTTACTCAGAAGAGATGCCCGAGTTTCTCTCCCTGGGGACCGGTGTCAATTCACCCCCAATACATTCTGTCACTCGCCTCCTCTTGGAGTTACGCAGACCTGGACTGCTGCTTTTTGGTGGTGGGTTTTTGGTGTGGTTTTTTTTTTTATTTGGTACGCTTTGGATTTTTTGCCATCGGTCTGAGCCAGAGCGCGGGGGCAGGCGCTGGCCACACTGAACTCCACAAGTCCCCCCTCCTGGGACTTCAGCGACGCTAAGGTTGCATCACAGGTGGGGGCTGATGCCGTTTCACATGGTGACACTGCTCCTGGCAGCCACTCTCCCAGCCAGCACTTCCCAGAGAAAAGTTTCGGGAGGGCTGTTGCAGGCAGCTCCATTTTATTTTGTTCTTTTTCACTATTAAATATTATTGGTAGCAGTTTCCAATGAATTAAAAGACTGATGGAGTAGGGCTGCATCGTGCTCTGGGTGTGTTTATTTTTCTGTATGTCTGTTCACGCAGATTTCCTGAACCACTGGAGTTTTTCTAGCTTCTCTCTAGTATCTGACATTTATTCTTTGTGTGCTTTTCTAGCTTATTAATTTATTAAACATCAATGGTGACGCAGGTCTTTGATCCTCTCAAAAATTCACCCGCTATGCCTGTCTCTTAACCAGTTCTTGAGCCATGGCAATACTCCCGCTCTCCTGGATACTTCGGCTCATCAACAGACCCTTGCCAGTGCCTTTGCCCAAGAGCTTTTCAAAGATCATACGATTTATGTGTGTGTTTCCCTTATTTTGCAGATGAACTTGCGGAAACATGCAGTTTTCCTCTACAGAAATATATTGCTCACCTACGTGTGTGTAACTCCTAATGACCGCTCAAAATAATCAACTACATTGTGCAAGGTAAAAAAAAGAAAAAAAAAAATCATGGCTGGGAAATGGATTTGTCTTGATCATTTCTTAAAAAAGGGGGCGCCTGATGTTAATGAGAAGGGATCTCCGCGCTAGCGGCTCAATTGCTCTCTCCTTACAGAGCTTTTGGGTGAAGCCACCTGGCCTTGGTAATCTGCACTGTCCTCTGCGCCGCTGGCTCGGGCGGTGCTGCACCCCTCTTCTGCCAGAAACGCCTGGCCATCCCCGGTGCCCAATCCCAGACTTGAACATCCTCATTTACAGGACTGCTTGATTCCTGTCCACATTCCCAAATATCTTTTTTTTTTTTTTCTTCTTCTTTTTTTCCTTTTCCTTTTGTTTTAGTGTGATCTCTTCCTATGGGGAGGTACATTACATTGCTGCAACGTACCGCAGCCCCTAAAACCTAATGGTCCAGGCAGAGTTTATTGCTCAACTTTGGTCCCCAGGAGATGGGAGCTTCTCTCCCTGGAACGAGCCCTTCCAAAAGCCACCTCTGAGTTGCTAAGAAACAGCTTGTCACTCTGGCAGGGCTGTAATCAGTTGTATACAGGTAATTAGGAGTCACTACTGCTTTGTTATTAACCGTTTGTTGATTTTTCAAAAATAATTTTCCTCTCTCTCCCCGGAGCCAACCGTACGGCACTTCTGGTACATCTGCATCAATTATGCATTGTCTGTGTGATTTTTCTTCCTTTGGAAACTTGGTTTCCAGAGGCTCTTTCTGGTGCTCTAGCCATGACCTAACCCTCCTTTGCTGAATAATTCCTACCGAGACAACACAGTTTCCCTGCTGTGTTTTTCACGCTACCGTGTTTCGGCAAGGCAAATAAATCAGGCTGTCTCCCATCACCGGGCAGCCTTGTTTGCTCAATTTTGCCGTTCCATTTCTTGCTTTATTGAATAAGCATGTATTTATGTACCTCGTGTCCTTTTTCTGCCTGCCCGTTTTTATTGAACTTCTCAATCGGCCGCACGGTTGGGTTTTCCTGACAACGTTTTGGATCTTAAAATGCTATTTCTTCAGACCAGCTGTCACTTCTGTCCTAACCTCGTCCCATGAGATCTCTGTGCATCGTTTATGTGTCTCTCTCTCTGCCTGCCTGATCTAAGTGCCCCCGCACCTTCTCCCTCAGCTTTTAGTTTTAATACCTAAATCTGGCTGGTTTTCCTCCCCCTCCTCTTCAGTTAAGGTGACCCTCTTCATTTTGGCACTCTCCAAAAACTAGCACCCACACAAAACGATTCCCTCATGGCCCCGTGCTTGAACTCCTCCTTGTGCCGGTACCTCACGCAGGCAGCGCCGAGCCCGTGTCCGTCGGAGACCAGCAGGGAGGACGCTACTGCGCTGGCCCTCGTCTTAAATCCTTTCCCCACACAATTTCCAGCCGCAGACCTATGGGTTGGTTTGGTCACGCATCAGTCTGCGATAGGGCTGTAAGGCGCTGCTCTCAGGGCAGCGAACCGCCAACAGCTCTCAGCTGGGCGGGCGGAGGGAGCCTCGTGCTGCGCTTTGCTGGAGCAAAAGCCCCTTTATAGCTCCTTCCAGTAGCTGAAGGGGCCTACAGGAGAGATGGGGAGGGACCCTTTATCAGGGAGTGTTGCTACAGGACAAGGGTAAGGGTTTTAAGCTGAAAGAGGGGAGATTTAGATTAGATATTGGGAAGACATTCTTTCCTGTGAGGGTGGCGAGGCACTGGCGCAGGTTGCCCCGAGAAGCTGTGGCTGCCCCATCCCTGGAGGTGTTCAAGGCCAGGTTGGACGGGGCTTGGAGCAACCTGGGCTGGGGGGAGGTGTCCCTGCCCAGGGCAGGGGGGGTGGAACTTCAAGGTCCCTTCCAACCCAAACCATTCTATGATTCTGTGATAAACACCCAGCGGCGGTGTGGGGGAAGATGTGTGTGTGTTACCCCCGCAGTGGGCATCTGCTCTTGGCTGATGTTATCCCCCATCTAACAAGTGCAAACTTTAGGACTGGAGAGGAAGATTTTTCTGTGGATTCACAGGTTTGGGAACATGCCACTCGGTGGGATTTTTCCCCCACCCCGACTTGCCCTGTCTCTCAGGAGAGGACTATGGAGTTTTTGGGATGTAGGAAAGCAGAAAACCTTCTCCCTAATGGCTCGTGTTGCGCCTCAGTGAGTGTCTGCCAGACTCCATGGCGGGAGATGCCGAGATCTGTAGGGCTGAAAGTTGGTGTCTAATGAAGGAACGTCGGGATGCGAATGAGGGTTCTTGTCCTGCGCAGCGGAACGCGGGGATGTTATTTATAGCTGCTCACTTGCACCGTAAGCACGGGTAGAGACTTTATTCTTCAGCCTCTCAGTGGAATCACAAATGACAGAAAGAGCTGAAGACGTAATGACCCTTGAGGTAGGAGAAATTATTTACCAAACCGTAGATAAGACGACTGTTATCTCCTGTACTGTGTTTAGGGCACCCAATCTATTGCGGATGTTACCATAGTCGTGCTGTTTAATTTAAAATTGTCCTGCATTTCTTATGTCTCAAATTCTTTTCTTGGGAAACTAAATCCTTTCATAACCTAAATGCAGCAGAGGAGATGAAAACGGCTGCTTTGTGGATGTATATGGCCATTCCAAGGGAGCTTTATGTAATTGTTTTTTAAATAGAAATGCTTGCTTCTCTTTTTTTTTTTTTTGGTCTGGTTCATCCTGGTTTTGTTGTTTGCCATATGTTTTCTGACATATGCTCCTTATCTAGCAATAAAAAGCTACCAAGTCTAAGAAGCCTTCGTTAATTTGTAGCAGGCATAGTAAGAGCTCTTCTCATTTTACTGACTTTGCAAACTCAGTGGCAAATATAATATAATACAGGGATTATAAAGGCATCCTTACCATTGGTTTCCTGCAATAATTTTCTTTGTGCATGGGTCAAAAGGATAAGGATTAACAAAACTATTAGGTATTGGAGACAGTAGCCCCATCTGTTAGCCTTCAGCTTTTAAAGTCTGTCTCTTAAACGGGCAGGTGATTCTGGAGCGGGAAGACCTGCCGCTCTCTTGAATCGAACACGGCCCCTGCTCCCAGAAACCTCAGTCACTTCAGACAAATCTCTCACCACCAAAC
The DNA here is from genome assembly GCA_013398815.1 of Ibidorhyncha struthersii. NCBI lineage: Eukaryota > Metazoa > Chordata > Aves > Charadriiformes > Charadriidae > Ibidorhyncha > Ibidorhyncha struthersii. The sequence continues at coordinate 933,118 of VZSZ01002344.1, read as the reverse complement.
GCCCCAGAGGTCTTTCTCCACTGAAAGCAGGCAAGGATCCCAGCTTGGTCTGGGTGTCAGGAAACTTGCAAGACGTTACACAATTGGTCACAGTTTTTATATCTGCATTCAGCTGCAATGCCGAGCAGTGAGCTGTGTATGTCTCTACAGCTTGAGCTTTATTTATCCCTTACCAACCACACGTGAACCCTAATTTTAGTTTTCCTTCTTCCGAGGCAAGGTTTTGGAAGCGCTTAAAGGATGTCAAACATGCAGCTGGAGACAGCCCCGGGGATGGATTTCACCCACAGCTTTGGCAGTCCTCTGGTGGCACCCACGATACAAGAAAAGAGGCTGTTTACCCCCAGATCCCAAACGGTTCTCCCTGCGACCTGGCGGTGCCGCGCAAGTCAGGGTGTTTTCTATAAAACGATACTGCACAGTGATAATCAGTCACACGCTAATGGAGTGGCAATCAAAGCTGTCAAGGAAAATGATCTACATGCAATGGCTTGATTATATTTGTCCTGAGATACTTTTATGCTAAAGGATTTTCAAGTTTTAATCAGTCTGCATTAGCTGTGATGCTCTTGCAGTTGATCATGGAAGGAAAGCAACTGTTGATTGTACTAAAAGCATTAAGTGACCTCTGCTAATTAAAAGATAATGTCAGTGCAACTGAGTGAAGTGCCTGAGTCTTCAGCCTTTTAGATAGATGTTAAATGAAAATCAAAGAGTATGCAGGAAATAAATGTGGTAAAGGGAAGAGACGTGTTTGTGGAAATAGCAGGTCATGTTTCACTAAAAGATATTTAATCCATTGATGATACCTAATATGCCATATAACCAGCAATTTGTTGAAAAAGAACAAGCTTCCTCCCCAGTTGTGAGACGTCTTCACTTACTCTACCCTGACTGGAGCATTTCGCTTGGGAAGGCCTATGATATAGTGAATCCAGTGTGTCTCTGTTGTCCATAAATAAACTAAATGCATTTTCTCACAAATGCATGTCACCTTTTAAATGACCCAGACGTTCGGTGTTAAGTTCTGAGTTCAGTAATAATGTAGTCAGTGTCTACAAATGCAGTCGTACTTGCCTTTTTTCATTAATCTCAGTGTCTGGCAGAGAAAACAAAACAGGTGGAATAACTATGTGCAAGCACATCCCTTACTCCTTGGAGACTATAAATGGTAAACAGCCTCTTCTGCGTTCTACGTTTATATTGATGCAGAATGAAACCCCTTTGGACGGAGAAGCAGTGGCACAAATTCTGTATGAAATTGCCTGAAGACGCTGCCTACCATTGTCCTCCGAGGAGCCACGGTGGCCAGAGAGCTCTTGGAGGAGGTGCCAAAGCAGTCGGTAAAAGTTCAGTATAATTTTTTCAGGTTTGTGCCTCGCTCTTTGATTTCTTCCTCTGTGAGAAGAAACAGAAGCACAGTTAGAATATTTTTTTTTTTTTAAATCAGGTTAAATCAGTTAAATCAGGTGTGGGAATATAGAGAGGAACATAACGGTTCAAATTCTGGTGTTTGAGAATGAGCTTGGCTCCATGCATAAAAGGGAGGAAAGGGGAGGTCTCTGCTTCTCTTCAGATTAAAAGAAATGTTCCTGAAACCGAAGGTAATCTCTTCCCAGGCAGTTTGTAACTGAGCTTTACAGCTGCCAAACTGTATTTGATCACACTCAGCATCTTCAGCTGAGGAGGCTGCAGGGTGAGGAGCAGCCGCGTCACCGGGGTGTGAAGGCATCTGAGCCAGCCCTGCCCTCGGTCTCTGGCAGAGGCTCCATCCAAAGCGTCTCTCCAGGCAGATGCCACCGTACTGAAAGCTACAGGATGAGGTGGGCTGAATCTTGATGGTCCTGCTGATCTTTTGGCCAGGAAAACTGTGCTGGGATGAGCTGGTGAGCTACAGGGCCAGCTATTACCACTCACGACGACTATTGTCTGTGCCTTTCATACCCTGGTGGGTAGGAGATCCCCTTTTCCGGCACGTGGCCCCTCCTGCCCTGTGTGACAAGCGCACGAGGCCAGCCGGCTGCAGGGATGGCACCTTATGCATCACCAGATGATACTCACCTCGGACGAGGCAGCTCCGTAATCATCTCTGACAAACGCAGCTTGGGCTGATCGGTACCGACTGCGTCAGGCTACCTGGGGCAGGACTTGTGTGCAGCTCTCCGCCTGGTCATGCTCGAGAAAGTCAGTGGCACCGACAGATTTTTAGGGTGTGTGGTGCAGAGGGGGGAGAGCGGCAGCACCAGCGCTGTGCCCAGCGCGCTGCCTGCGAGCAGAGAGGGCTCGTTGCCACTGAGCATCCTTTCAGGGCCAGGGGTATCCTCTCAGTCAGAGAGAGTAACAAGATGAGGGGGAGACTTTCCAACAGAAAAGGGTGATTTTTCTCAGTGCCACCCATCCTTCTTACAAAATAATTTTGTCCATCTGAAGGGAAAACTAAAAGGGAGGTTTTGACACAAATATTCCCTTTATAGAAGCCTTCCCCCGCCCCGTGCTCCCCAGCCTTCTTGGCAGTAGAAAGTTACACTTAAGTGAAGCCTTAAGAACTTTCACTTTGAAAACTTTCAACTCTGGGGGGGGGGGGGGAGGCATTTTTTGCTCTG